>JAMKCH010057865.1:0-10601 GCA_023653785.1 Ophioderma brevispina
TTCCAGGGCAACATAATAAATACCCATGAACTGACCTGTGTGATCTGGTATCATATATTATACCAAAGCCAGGGGGGTGTATTTTCTATTACACGGTGAATGGAGGGTACTGAACTGTGCAAATGGAATTGAGATTGTACTAGCTCATGTGATAGGTGAACATTCACTGAGTTACCAATTGCTCATCCAACAAGGACAAGTTCAGTGGGTTGCACTTGTTAAACATTGACATGAACGACCTTGTGTGATCTGGGTATCGCATACCTACCCAAAAATGGGGTTGTATTTTCTAAATACACTGGTGAATGTTAAGTACTGAACTGTGCCAAAGGGAATTGAGATTTTACAGATCAAGGGTATTATTACAATCTAATCATTCTTTCTCTTATTTTAAAATTTTATTCACGTCTGTAACAAAAAATCTTTGCCAATGGAAATGAGTGTCCTTCACTTGCAAGAAGGCATCCTCGGCCAATATTAACCATTATCAGAAACATTGTAAGAATATGGAGTTTTGTCAACTGGTAATCGTCCTGAATCAGCACCCTGGATTTGAAGTATAGACTCAAACATGGCAGCAAGTCTCAAGTTACCTTAACCATTGCATAAAGTGGTGTTGTTGGAACTTTGATGGTCTATTTTGTGTCGTGATTTTTACAAATAGTGAGCCAAGAGTTGGCATGGTTTCTAAGGGGCTATATGAAAGGTGTGGTGTAGGGAGGCTGAGGAATCCATCTTTCTTTATGCAAATTTAAAGCCACTATCAGTCCATTTTTTTCAAATTTAAAGTGCCCATTTTGGCTTCAAATTGCTAGGTTAGTTATCAACACCGTCTATTATTACTTTTCATTGTGAAAATAAGACACTTAGCATTTAAACGCGCACGGTCCTGAAATGCCATTTACGACTGCTTTTGCGCCTAAAAAAAGTCGGACCCGACGTGTATTTAAACCAAAGCAACAAAATCGTATTCTTGACAAATGAGGACAGTTACGCTTAGCCAATTGACAGGGGTCTGTAATACAACAATTTCCAACAACAGTGCAAAAAAATGCACTTTGATGAAAAACTCGGGGTGCTGTTTGTTTACATTTGAAAAAAATTCTGAAGTGGCTTTAAGTACAGAAGCTGTAGCTTGTTGCAAATAACCCAGTGTAGCTGCAGAAAAGCCTGTCCCAACAATTTTACTATGGACCCTAAATAAAATTGTTTCTGGAGAGAATGCCTCAATCGGTTTGTTATTTTTTAAATTTGATTTGTTGATTTTGGTTTTAATTGGGAGGGTTGCACTATAACGATAACTTAATGCTTTTTGACATTAAAAAAACATGATTAAAGACACTATCAGTGATTCGCTCAAAGATTACAAATATTTGAAATTGGCAGGAATAGCTAAAAAGTAACAGGATAAGTCTATAGAATTCTCATAAGGTATTTGTGGCAACTGAAAAATTGGACAGAAAAGAAGAAGAAAACACCAGTGTTCAAAGGTATAACATTTTCATTCAATAACGTGTTGTATGTAGTAGTGTCCGTTACAGACAGTAATGACTAAAATATCCGATTCTGTCCTTATTAGGTGCTTTCAAACTTCGCACTTGTAGTGGTCTGTTAGAATAGCTATACTTGTTACAGACATGCAAAAAATCCGATTTTTGAGAATTTTGGATTTTCTGATTTAGCAATCACTCACTTGACGTGATACTGATAGTGCCTTTAAACAGCGGCACTGTGCACATTTTACAAATATGAAATTTCTTCAAATTTGCTCTCAAAGATAGTCTAGGCCATGAAGAACAGAAGATATATTTTTACACATACAAATACATACACCCCAAAAAGAGAGGGAATTGATATGAGGATAAAGATATACAGGTAATTGTGGGCTAACTCTAAGTTTCATAATTTAATCAACTAAATGTGTATACCTTGAATATTTGACTCGTATCATGATATTGAAAACCACAAAGGTTATAGACCGGTCAAAACAGGGTGCACATTTAGCGTGGGAAACATGCATACGGCGTGCTTGTTTGTGTTAAACGCTTTGTCGTTGTGAATTTCGCATCGCGGCGACGCTAAATTACAAAATCGTTTCCGTTTACCCATAAGGAAGCTGATTTGGTCTTAATAATTCGGGTTAGGGGCTTTTGTATATAAAAGCTTTACAGCAATGCACAAATATCGATTTTGAAAAACTCTTGGGGGGCACTATTTTTCAAATGTGACAGGGTCTCTTTCAGCTTGTGTTTTAAGAGCAGGATTCGGTAACAGTGTCGGGTTCTTGGCATTGTTGGTAACTGGGTAATTTAAAAGAACAAGTAACTCTTAATTCTATTTACCTTAATTGGAAGGAAAAAACTATTTGGCCTAAACACTAAACCCCAGCACTCAAGTATGCTGCACCAAATCCCTAATCCTTAAAGTACATTAAACCCATCACTGACTGTGCACGGACAATACGACATACAGGAAGAAAACTAAATTATTAACTGAAATTGAGAAAAAAGTTTTTGTTTCATTTGAAAAAAAAAAAAAAAAAAATAGCTGATATATTCTGGGACAGATCAGGTGACAATTATGATGTGATCAAGCAAAAGAGTAGGAAGTCACAAATAATTGATTTGATAATAGCCAAACAAAGGAGAAAATGACTTTTGTCCTATTGTTTTGCCCACCCTTCAACTGATTATATCTTTGGAATTAATTGGGCAATTTCGATGGGGGTTTCAGCAAAATGTAGCTTTTTAAATGTGCAAACCAGTTACATGAAAAAGTCAAAATAGAATTGACCGACTTCACACTCATTTTGCTTGATCACATAACAATTGTACGTCTGACGTTATTATGATGGTGCCGAATAGTTGTCGGGCCAAAAACATAATGTCCAGGGAACAATCAGAAAACTTATTCCAGCCGAGGGTTTACTTACTGTACAATGAAAATTTACGCGTACAGATATTTTCGCGATTTTAAGAGTTGCCAAATGCGCGAAGAATTTATTTCATGGTATCGACGTCAATGCAAAAATTCTATTGGAAAAAGTTATTTTCGCACGTTTTTATGTTCACTCGCAAATTCGCGAAGAATAAAAAAAACCACGAAAATTTCCACTATACAGTACCATGAATTGTTGTGTCTGCAGAGTCAGAAAAACCCAAATTAAATGAAACATTTTTTCACTTAATTAAACATGCCCCGCCCAAAATACATTCAAAGCACGTTCTGTGGTGCCTACGTTGACTGACCAAAACACTTACAATATACGCAATTTGGCTACGATTATGCCCCTGACTTAAGACTTCAATAATAAATATTGCTGATGTGATGTATATCATGCAAAACAAGCTCCACAATAATGCATTATGGGATATTCTTAGATGTACAGTAATATTGTAAGTTAGGTGTTTTTTTAAAAAAGACAAACTAAGTATTAGGGGGAACGCGTAACTTTATTCCAATATACAATAAAGAGGATGCTATGCATTTAGGATATCATTAGATAGATCTCCAGTAATCATTGTTGCGTATTCAGACTCAGGTCTACACGGATCAGTAGAGTTGGTCCAGTGTATAAATAACCTTTATTTTTAAACAGACTATAATTCACAGGGATAGAGCTTCGGCGGCGGTCGGCTATGACCAGCACTTGCTCCCACCGACCGGCAAAGGTCAGTTGGGCAGTTTGAGAAGGCACTTCTTTACTTCAGTGGAAATGAAAAATTACCACGTAAAGGCAAATCAACTCAATTTTGTCAATAAGTGCCATTAAGTGTACTACAATTTTAAGATTTACAACCGGAACCAGCGTAGGCCTAGCTATACCCTGTAATTCAAGATATTTTCATTTTCTAATTATTTATTTTTTTTATTATATTTCGTTTAATTTTACAAATGAAAATGTGAACATTCAGTCCAAATCATTTAGCAAAAATTGCAATGGGTATTATGAAATCCCTGTGTGAAAGGTTGAAGGCACTGTACGTAATCGGCTGAACTATAGGAGTGACGTCTAGCTTTATGCAGTTTTAAACATGCAAATCGCAGTATGTCGCAGCTGTAATCGCAAGCGTACGTTAGTACAAAGTTGGCATGCGCAATACGCCATGCACAATAGTTGTGCATAAGCTATGACATCACTCCTCAGGTCGGCTGGACGAGTATGCAACCCATTTGTAGCAGTGCTTACAGACATTGGTTGACTGAAAAGTGGAACTACACACATACGAATCTTCAAGGAAGCATCCTACTTCGGGGGTGCCTGTTAGGGTCGTTTTGCCTCAATCTTAGCAATGTAGGGATGTTAGAATAGCTTATTTATACTTGTTACAGACATGCAAAAATCGATTTTGATAATTTTTTGGAGTTTCTGATTTAGCAAATCACTGAACTGATTAGTGCCTTAAAGGGCACTGGCACATTTTCCCAAACTATGAAGTTTCTTCAATTGCTCTCAAATGATGTCTAGGGCCATTGGAAGAACAGAGAATATTTTACACATAAAAAATAACATACCCCAAAACAGATAAGGGGGACATTGATATGAGATAAAGTATCCAGGGTTTAATTTGTAGGCTAACTTTTACGTTTGCCATAACTGTAATCAACAAATGTGTATATTACATGAAATTTTGACTCGTTACTCACTGATATTAAAACACAAAGGTTAAGGGCCCGGTCAAACCCGGTCATAGCGTGGAAACATGCATACGGAGAGCGTGTTCTTGTTTTAAACGCCACATTTTCGTCGTCTTTGCTGGAAATTTCGCATCGCCGGCGACGCTTAATTACAAAAATGTTCCGATTTACCCCAATAAGGAAGCTGATTGTCTAATCATTTCGGGTTAGGCTTTGTATAAAAGCTGTACAACATGCAAAAAATATCGATTTTGAAAAATCTTGCGGGGCACTATTTTCAAAATGTGGCCAGTGTCTCTTTAGCTTTTGGTTTTAAGAGCAGCATTCTGTAAACATGGGGGTCTAGCCTGTTCGTAACATATTTAAAAGAACAAGTAACTCTTAATTCTATTTACATGTAATGTAAGGACAAAATTTATTTGGCTACTCTAAAAACTAACCCCCAGCACTAAGTTATGCTAACCAATCCTAATCTCTTAAATCGTACGCTTTAACCCATCACTGACTGGGCACGGGACCAAATACGACAATACAAGAAACTTAAATTTATTAACTGAAATTGAGAAAAAAGTTTTGTTTCATTTTGAAAAAAAATAGCTGATATATTCTGGGACAGGATCAGGTGACGGCTTATCGGTTATCAAGCAAAATGAGTCGGAAGTCACAAATAGTGTTTAGATACTAGCCAAACAAAGGAGAAACTGTCTTTTGTTTCCTATTGTTCTTGCCCCACCCTTTCAACTGATTTATCTTTGGAATTAATTGGTCAATTTCGATGGGGGTTTCAGCAAATGTAGCTTTTTTAAATGGTGGCAAGACAGTTAAAAAGAAAAAGTCCAAAATCGATCGAACCGACTTCAGACTCATTTTGCTTGATCACATCACAATTGTCCGTCTGAGACGTTATTATGATGGTGCCGAATAGTTGTCGGCCAAACATAATCGTCCAGGAACAATCAGGAACTATTCCGCCGAGGGTTTACTTAATGTAGCAAGTGAAATTTAACGCGTACAGATATTTTCGCGATTTTAAAGAGTTTTTTTGGCCCAAATTGCGGCGGGAGAATTTTAATTTCAGGTATCCGACGTTCCTGCCCCCCCCAATACAATCTAAAACTATTGGAAAAAGTATTTTCGCCGTTTTTATGTTCACTCGGCGAAATTCTCGAAAATAAAAACCTCACGAAATTTCCACTTATACAGTACAACTGACAATTGTTGTTTCTGCAGAGTCAAAAACCCAAATTAAATGAAACATTTTTTCGTACTTAATTTAAAACAAATTCCCCGCCAAAACTACATTCAAATCAATTTCTGTGTGCTCCGTTTTGACTGACAAACACTTACAATATGCGCAATTGGGCTAAAAATAAACACCGATGCGCCCCTGACTTAATGACTTCAATATAAATATGGCTGATGTGTATGTATAAGCATGCAACAAGCTCCCACAAATATGCATTATGGGATATCAATTAGATGTACAGTAATTTTGTTAAGTTTGGTAGTAATAACAGACAAACTAATGTATATGGGAAAGCGGAACTTTATTCATATAACAGTAAAGAGATGCTATGCATTATAGGATATCATTAGAAGAATCACAGTATATTGTTTGCTATAACTCAGTCCTAACGGCCTCATATAGGATTGTGTCAGTAAATAAAACCTTTTTTTGTAAACAGACTTATAATTCAACAGGGATATAGCTTCGGCGGCAGTCGGCCATGACCAGCACTTGCTACCACCGACCCGCACAGGTCATTTGGGCAGTTGCCGACCGGCACTTTACTTCAGTGAAATGAAAAATTACCACGTAAATTGGCAAATAACTCATATTTTGTCCATAAGTGCCATTAAGTGTACTAAATTTTAAGATTTACAACCGGAACTCAGAGTAGCCTAGCTATAACCCTGTAATTCAAGATATTCTCTAATTTTCTAATCATTTTGGCTTAAAAACGGCATTATCCTTGAAAAAGAAAATGTGAACATCAATCAAATTTCATTTTTTAGAAAAATTGCAATTGGGTATTATGAAATCCCTGTGTGAAAGGTTGAAGGCACTGTACTTAATCCGGCCTGAACTAAGGAGTGACGTCATAGCTTTCATGCAGTTTTAAACCTGCGAATCGTAGTAAGTCGCAGCTGTAATCGCAAGCGTACAAAGTTGGCATGCGCAATACGCATGCACAATAGTTGTGCATAAGCTATGACATCACTCCTAAGTTCAGGCTGGACGAAGTATGCAACCCATTTGTAGCAGTGCTTACAGACATTGGTTGACTGAAAATTGGAACTTACACACATACGAATATATCAAGAAAGCACTCCTAATTCGGGGCTGCCTGTAGGGTCTGTCTTTTGAATCAATCTTGCTGTTATTTTTAAGAAAAAACATGAAATTGTAAGCCACATTTTTGACAACTTGTATTGATAAAAGTGACACTCTTTTGAGAAAAAAAAATTCTACTCGCAGAGATGCTAAATGAGCAGCCCAATTATATAAATAGTTAATTTTGGGAGTTTCCGTAACCTGACCCATCTGACACACTCTTTTCTGACACATTGGAAACCCTTCACGGAATAAAGCGCAGGTTTCCAAATTCATAAGTGTGTCAGAAAAAGTGTCAGATGGGTCAGGTTACGGAAACTCCCGTTAGTTTTGGCAGGATTTACCTAGTCTGTCAAGAAAGACCATCAGCAGGGATAGTGTAATGTGAGGTAAGGCTGTCTGATCTTGGCACTCCTGCTGTCAAGGGTACTTCTTGATGGACTAGAGTCGCCATGTAGATATTGCATGCAGTGTTTATTTTGAAGTTTTGGGAGCAATTACTATTCATGAAGGATGAAAGGAAGAGTGGATTTCATATTTTTCCAAAAAAATATAAGCCCCAGAGAGGTTTGTTTACATAGCTTGCCCATACATTTCACCATAGCGGTTTATTCCATCATGGGGCTTGAAATAGGACTATGCCAAATATATATTTTCATGTTCTCATTTAATTTTGCTGTCACTGGGTGATTTCAGATGTATTCATACATCCCCTGTGGAAAGCACATATCCCTTACATGGCTACATACAGAATAGCTATGGTCAGGTCATGGCCAACACATGGGTGTCACATGCACAGCACATGACAATCATGCATTGATCATGACCTGAGTGTGGCATGTTGCTATTCCAGGTAAGTTTCACACCCCCTTGTTAAGGGCCTATATTAATTTTAGCTAGGAATATACAAAAAATACCTCAGATTTGGGATTCCCTCAGATTTTGGATTCCCTCTAGTATATACTTTGTCTTGCCTGAAGTATGAAGTAAGAACACGCACGTATACCCTGTGCCGCATTTCAGTTGCAGTGCGATTGTGCTTTGCGGATGCACACACTGAAAGTCGGTACAATGTATACACCCGCATCGCTACTTCATACTTCGAGCTGGACAGAGTATACATAAATAAAGCATGCCTGTTTTCTCTCATGATCTCAACCACAAAAATAAAATATATAAATAATAAATAAGGTAAAAAATCCACTCTTTCTTCCATCCTTTACATAAATAGTGGCCACTCCCTTTCATTTTACTCTTAATCCAGGTGTTGCTATGTTGAAGTGAATGAATGTGTAACTATTAAAGTGTTCAGAAATTCAGTAATAATATGCCAGTATGTTGTGTTGTATTACTAAGTAGTTTCAGCATTGTTGTCACCCAATGACCCCGAAATAAATGGGGCAATTTGGCTCTCTCACCCAAAAACACCTATTTTTGTGCATCCTCCGTCACCGAATGCCCCTGGGTTTGGAAGCCTTGCTCCCGTATCCATGTTAGTGTCCCTTTGGCACTGACCAGTAAGTTAGTGGGTGCCGTTTGAAAAATCAAATTGAATTGCAATCAAATTTGGGTTATTGATGGAAATCCAATGGATTTGGAAATCTGCATATGTTGATGAGGTCAAGATAATATTCAAAGGTCATCCGAGGTCATGTTATAGGATGGACTGAATGTTAAAGGTGTTCCGATCGTCATTGGGACCCCCCTGATTTACCCGGAAGTAATATCGATTTTGATATCGGATGAAAGGTTGTATTCTTTTCCTGAAATTTGAGCACTCGAACCCATTTCATTATATATAAATCATCTTTATTTCATCAAAAGAAGAAAACATAAAAACCCAAGATCAACTGTGGCCTATACTGACCACAGGCATGGGAGAGACAATGATACAAACAGCAATAATATACAAGCATTAAAAAGCATTTGACATTTACATAAGATATAAACAAAAAACGCTGTTTTAATAGTTAACCATTAGCACAGTATTTAGCCCTGGAGCTAGCACACATTTGTAACACATCTCAAGTACAAAAGGTTTGAGTGATTAAAAGCACACCATGTTATGTGTCTAACCATAAGGATTAAGAAAAGGTATAGTTTTGTAATATGTACAGCCTAAAGTTTCAGAGTTATAGGCTAAAAACAGCAAAAATCAATAAGGGTCAATTTCAGTTGTACAGGGGTCAAATTTTAAAGTTGCTCCGATTTTGATAAAAAATGTTGCAAATTAGTGGTGGAGTTGATAGGATTAAAATAAGGAATAGTTTTGACTGTCTTAAATTCTTAGTTTCCGTTGTAGGGGGCACAGAAGGTAACGTCCATTGCATTCAATGGGGCTTGATCTTGTTTCCCCCTACTTTCTTAATCAAGCATTTGAGACACTCAAAACTATTCCTTAATTTTATCCTATGAGCTCCACCAATAATTTGCACCATTTTTTATCCAAATCGGAGCAATTTTAAAATTTGACCCCTGTACAACTGAAATTGACCCTTTTTATTGATTTTTGCTGTTTTTAGCCTATAACTCTGAAACTTTAGGCTGTACATATTACAAACTATACCTTTTCTGAATCCTTATGGTTAGACACATAACATGGTGTGCTTTTCAACATGATTGGATCAATTTACAAATTTGACCCCTGTACAAACTTTGTTTGGCCCCCTCTCCTTAAGGCACCACTTGCGGCACTTAAGAATCACGTTTCAGGGGTTCCTGTCAGTCTGTCAACATATTTAATTACACAAACCTTTCGTACTTGAGATGTGTTACAAATGTGTGCTAGCTCCCGGGTTAATTGAATAGGACTTTGCAATTGCAATATGCATTATTGCTTCTACCATCTAAACTAAGTTTGTTTCCCACGATACTTGATGGGGCATATGTGAAAGTGCCAGACTCTCATATCAAGTAGAAAACATAAAGGACATAAATCGGAACAAACACCTTTAAAGGCACTATTGGTGATTTGTTAAATCGCAAAATCAAAAAATTTATAAAAAATCAGATTTTTGCATGTCTAACAAGTATAGCTATCCTAACATACCCTACAAGTGCCAAGTCTAAAAGCAACCAAATAAGGACAGAATCGGATATTAGTCATTTTGTCCGTACAGACACTTACTACAACAGGTAATTGAATGGAGATTCATATCTTTGAACATTGCTAGATGCTGTTTTCTTTTCTGTAAATTTAGCAGTTGCAAAACATGAGAATTCTACAAACTTATCCTTTTAAGCTATTCCTGAAAATTTCAAATATTTTGACTTTTTGAGTGAAATCACTGATAGTGGCTTTATAAGGGCCCAAAGAACAAATTGGTCTGCCTATTGAAGCTTGTGCTTTGTGCATGGGCTCTGTTCTACTCTTCATGTCTTTGCCCTAATACCCAGATCGACAATGCAATTTCTTTGCAAATTAGATTTGCAAAATTACGCCCTGTTAATTTTGTCTACTTCATGAGCCATAGCAGCCTAACTCAAACTGAACATAACATAAATTATGCGAAAAAGTGTAAAATCAGATTAGTTTTGATCTGAACCCATCCTGATTTCCTACTCGCCTCTCCTGCTACCCCCTCTCCCCTCTCCCTTTTTTTTTTTTTTTTTTTTTTTTTTTTTTTTT
>JAMKCH010057869.1:0-63714 GCA_023653785.1 Ophioderma brevispina
CTAACTCCTGGCAAATAAGTTGATCACTCTTTACATCTGACACCTGACTGATGACACCAACAACCTCTTCATATACACCTTTAAGCACAGATCTTCCTTTTATGATGTCAACAAAGTCAATGTTCCTTTGGCATATCTTTCTTCCAAAGACTTCTGTTAGGAGGTGTATTGCTTGGGCGGCAGTGGATAATGTACTGTAAAAGTGGAAATTTTCGCGCTACATTAATTTTCGCGCTTTTCGCGCACTTCTGAGCTAGCGCAAAATTAAAAACCCACGAAAATGTTTATTTTTTGTGTAGGTCTATGTAGGATAGCTGAAAAGAACGAATTTAAAAACAAGCAAAAATGTTAAAAATCGTTGAAACGCGAAAAATTACACACACGAAAATTATCACTTTTACAGTACTTGGCAATTGAAGATTTGTTGAAATATCAGTCCCACTCACAGTAGTTACCCAACTGTTGTCTTCTTTGATGATTAGATGTCTTTTCTGTTGGGTCAGTGGGTGTTTCACGTGCCTTCTTAATAGTGATTTTTTTCCCATTTTTTTTAAACCTCCATTTCTTTCGCTTCTTCTTTTTCCTTGTTTTCCACTGCCATTCCACCCTGCGACTACTTCACTTGATTAATGCCAAGATACAGTACTTCGGTGTCTTTGCATGTTCTGTAGTGGAGGGACACGTTGGAAATTCACCACAGTGCGGATGCCACTGCATCACTTCCATAGGAATCGGCATTGCATCTAGCTCTTCTCTTGTTTTTCTTTGTTCTCCAGTGCCTTAGTTTCATACGGCAGCAATTATATACATATGGTGGATGGATATTTGGTTCGTCTTTAGTGATATCAATATCCAATGCCTGTTTGGCATCTTTGGCAAATGTCTGTGCTCTGTAAATGGTTGATTTAAGATCTACAGTACTACCAAAATCGACACAGCTTGCTTAATGCATTCTTGTGGCCCTCCAGCTCGAAGATGTGCCTGGAAACAAAGAAATATAGTACCGGTAATTAATGACGAGTTCACTAAATAATGGATAATAATGCAAAAAAAAAGTTTGTCAGAGAAGAAATGTGAAAAATTTGAATTTTTAAAAAAATTTTCCAAAAAGAATTTGAAGTGTGAAAAAGACCCTTAAAAATGCGCTAACAGACCTTTTCTCCGCCTTTTCTGTTAAGCATAGTTTTAAACCGACTGGGTGGCACAATCAAATGTGTATGTTGATACATCTTCTATGGTCGATATAATCATAGAGATAATAATACCTCTATGGTAATTGAGATTATATCACACATTTTATTGCTAAATATATAGTTTCACTGCGGTGCAGTTGCGGCATTTGCGGCAGTGCAGTTGAGCTGTTCTACCACGGGTTGAATCTGTAAGCTATGTGCAGTAATATACTGACAAAAATTTTGCACAAAGTGGCATCAATTAATTTTCAAAAAACTTCTGTCTCTGTGCCACTGCCGCGTCCGTTTTTGGGAATTTTCATTCCCGGGGAATTCTGCATTTTTTTCAGCCCTGGGTGTGCAACAACCAATCAATATTAGGGAAATTCGCATATCCAAAATCTCATCCTCTCACTTTAACAACTCCGTTGTTAATGTCATTTTCCCCCGGGAAAAGGGCAAGTGTGTTTTCTGCAAGCGGTTTTTAAAACTAAGTAACAGCATTTTAAAGGACGACTCCGAGATTTTGAAATATATTTTTTGTTTGCAGGCCTAGTTATATTAAAAAAGAGTTGTCTAGAACTAAGTCACCTAAAATGCTTAATTCCAAAGTTCGAGATGAATCAGATTTTTCGTTTTCATGCAGTAAACATATTTATGCACAGTAGGCATATAACAGTGCCATAGGATACCGTGTACAACAAGAATTCCAGATCCGGAATTTTGTAACGTTAAAGTTGTGATTTTCTATATGGGACTTCGATTTGAGCGAGTATTTCACATATTGGCTGGACAAGCATTAGCATATATAATAAGAAGCCAACCTCTCGGGAATCTGAGTCATGTATCTGAAGCTGTATATGAACGTGTTCCGGTAAATTAAATCTTTTGAGTGATTGACTGGGTTTATAGGTTTTTGACAGCTTAACTGGGTTATTGTTGAGTTTCCAATTAACCCATAACGTAGTATAACGCGAGTGTTGAAAGAATATTTGCAGAACCTGTTCAATTGTAACGCATTTAGAACATGTTCTGAATGCATTTTAAGTATCATGATGTATTGTAATACACCTCCTACATGAAAAAAACTATATCCAAAACACTTACGAGTAAAGTACACTACGCTTTCAGAACAATGCATCTGAATTTTAACACGTTCTGGAATACCTGCAGAACACACCGGGAACACTGTTCTGACATCATTTTTTCGCACTTTTTATAATGAAGCTATGTTTTTCATATAATTTTGCTTGTGATTTGTTTTTCAAACGAAGGGAGTACTAATGTAATTACAACAATACAAATTGCAGCAACAGTAACTGTGTTGTTTTAGTTACGCATATCATAAGGTTAAAACATCCAAAATCCATGAACAATTACCTGGGCGTATTAAGTGCCACTTAGAGGCGAAATTCTCTCCATTACAAAGTGCCATGAAGATTTTACATACAGATGTTTTCCGAAAAATAATACTGAATCCTAATGTGGCAACCGAAGTAAAAAAGCTTTCCTCAAAACATTCCATCTGTGATAATCTTGAGAATTAGTTCTTTGGTACAAAAATTTGCAAATTTCTAATTTCATTGTGAGCAAATACAAAATTCAGCCTGTTTTAAATTCATGTGTTTAATGTTATGATGCGTTTTGATGTTATGAGCGAATTTTCAAACACACTGCCCGCTAGATGGAACTGGTGCGGGTAAAATACAAATCGCGACTTCTTATAACAGTAGACCGAATAGCAATTAAAATTTGGGACAAGCATACTAAACTTATGCAACAGTTTCAGGCCCACAAATCTCAACTTGTATGAGGTAAGTCGGGGGCGGGGATGTGACTTAAATGCCTCTTTAAAAAGTTGCAATTTTATTATTTTTTTTTAAAATAATATGCACAGAGGAAAAGTGTGCATGTAAAATGTGTGCCTATATAATCTTACACGACAGACATATGTACATGTCCATTGTTGTAGCAAGAATTTCTCCATAGAGCTTGGAATTAAAAACAAAGATACTACTTGTTATGCATTAACTAGGTATTGCCCTAGCATGAACTTATTTAAAGGAAGGGGGTCGGTCGTTTGGTCAAGAATGGAAAAATAATTATTTCATTTGCGAAAAACGCATCGAAGGTATTTTTTCAAAATTTCATTTAGACATCTTTATATTTATCCTTCTGAGGATATTCCAGCTTATTCCTCAAGATCTGACGGCTTGTTTTGATCTATGTGAACAAAAATTAGAATTACATGTATTGTGTAGAACATGATTCAATTTGCAAATCGCTTGAACCTTTTATTACCCTTACTTCGGAACCATGTTCCATTTACTTAAAGAAAGCAAATGAAATCACGAATTCCATATACTTGTTTAACTGTAACAAAACCTAAATTGAACCCAAATCACCTTAAAAAAAAAAAAAAAAAAAAAAAAAAAAAAAAAAAAAAAAAAAAAAAATAAAAAAAAAAAAATCTGTAATCCTAACTGACGCCCCTCCCCTTAGGGACAAGGTCTTTCCTACCCTCCCGTTATGTTCCCATTCCTGATATGAAATTGATACCATTCATTCTGGGTAAATAAGACAATAATTATAAAATAGAATTCCAAGTACATACAAATTAGGGGAACATGTTTTTCACGTTTGAGTGAAGGGAGTAGGAAGCGATTCCTATTATTTTTTTACTGACCTAATTTATCTAATAAATGATAAACCATGAAAAGATGCTACTCCAAAGTTTAGACAAAAATAGAAGGTATACCAGTCGTACGAAAATATTCGTCAATCGTAAACTGCAATATTTAATTTGCGGATCCCCTAAGTACCCCCGTGTCTGCTAAGTGTAATTAGGGCTTGCATTTGCCCTTGTTGTCCAATTCACAATTAAATTTTGGTTCGTTTAATTTAATCTGTCTACGTCGTCCGTGTTCTTCATTAACATGTGTAACACCCACAGACGATGTGAGAGCTATGCATGTTCATTTTTATTTAAAAATTTGGGGACTTCTCTTTCCCCTGTCTTTCCCCAAATAAATGTCCTATCGGATTTTTCTTTTCATATAGACTTTTAGCGTGCTCTTTGTACACATTTCGTACCGTCCAATGCTATGCTCCCATCTCTCTTCCATGCACCGCATGTAATCCCCCTCAATGAACAACTCTTTGGGTGTGTGGGAGCCAGTCTGGTTTGGGGCTACGGGTTCTGGACAGCTGGTAGCCTGCACTTGGGACTGGGTTGAGGGTTGATTTAGGCGCATCTGGGAGGGCGATTTTTTGCCAAGCTGTATGTTTACGTTAAGCTGAGTGGCTTTGGGGCGGGATGCAGGGGTAACTTCGGCGGGGCGACAGGATGGCCTTTGGACGGGCTGCATGAGGGGGTTTGGGGGCGGGTTGAAGGAGCGGGTTTTTGGGCGGGGATGAAGGGCGGGGTTTTGATTCAGGCTGCAGGAAACGGGTTTTTGGCGGGCTACGAAGTGTTTTTGGGCGGGCTACGGGAGTTGTATTTTGGGTGGGCTATGGGAGTGGTTTAGGTGGGCTACGGGAGTAGGTTTTGGCGGGCTATGGGAGTAGGTTTTGGGCGGGATCAGGACTGCGTTGGGGCGAGATTAGGGGCTAGTAGGGGTATGTGGAAAATGCGTTCGCTTCTATTACCTGTCACCTGCCACTAACTGCTCCCCATTCTGTAGTTAAGATAAAATATAAATTACATATAAAGGTCAAGAATTAACCCCCGATAACGAACGAGATAAGCATAATCAACAAAATTATTGTTCATGATGTTTAGCATGACGCTGTGAGTTTCTTGGAAGGTATCACCCGAAAGAGTTGATTAAATTAGTATTCAGATATCGTAAAAGTGGAGGATACTAGGGCGTTTCCACTGGGCAAAGTTGGTCATCGAATTTCTTTAGGTCGTTCTCAATTGATTCCGTGGAATTCCTAAACGGTACAGTGCGTGTCGTAATTAGGACTCAATTCAAAAATTAATTCCAATGATTCATTTGAGGTAAGTCGCCATAAGTCGTAGTTGTATTACGACTTTTGTAAATGTAACAGAAAGTCATTGATTTCAAAGTTTACCAAGCATGCCCCGACTCGAGCCGACACCTTCGGCTTAGATCACATGCAATGCAATGCTATTCACAATCAGTGTTTAGTGTAAACAACTGCACACAAATTTAATGCTAATCCTATATGGTTGTCATTGAAGAAAAAGTTATTAAAATCTATAACGACTTTTGCCTCAGTGTTTAACCGCCATATTATTTGTAAGAAACCTCATATTTTCTTTCTCTTCCCAACTGGGGTGGACAAAAATTAATTTGTACAATACTACTCGTATATTGCATACGGCACTACAGAAAATTATATTTAACAAAGAATTGAAAATTAGTAGTTCTTACTGGAAAAATGGCCTTGGTATGTAACCAATGCACATCACCTCTTAATTCCAATGAAGTGTGCGTACGCCCTTCCCTTGAATATGGTAAGCCATACTTTTTGTTGAATAAACCAATGTAATGTTAGTTGAAATAAGGGATAACGTACACACGATACTTGAATTTTAATCCTATAACCTCGTTGTCGAAATAAGAGATTTTGGGTGGTGTGTACGGGTTCATAGATATCACTCCATGCAATGTCCTTATTTGTTTTTGTGTCCTTAACGGAAAGTAATTACTAAAATATTAAAATTTTTTGCTTTAAGGCTGCTTTTTGGTGTCTATGTTGGAGCCCATCTTGTTAACAGAATCAAAAAGCGGATTTTTCATGTTTTTTTCCCATTTTTTTTAAATTTAGCAATCACTGATATAATGCCTTTAACGTCTGTGACACTTTTTGATTCAAGCATGTTTGAAATCCAGGTTCTATAGGCTTTAAAAAATCATATCAGAATGGTATGCCATGCATAGTTCTTGAGCAGCGATACTCATCGGGTCTTAAAAGTTTTATTTTGTGATCCTCAACCTCTCCTAAAAAAAGTGTTAGTTTTTGCATCACTTGAAACCGAAGGCGTAAGTATAGATTTTGGAAATAACTTTTTCTCCAGAATCAAACAGTAACACACACAATTATGGGTACTGGAATCATGAATGCATACCAACCAGAGTTCTCAATCTGGCACTTTAGCGCCAAGTTGATATCCGTAAATCAGACAATCGCTTGCTGGTTAAGTACAATTGAAATACTGTGTGCTACCTTACATCAAGCATCATTGAAGATTCACTTCTTCCATTATCAGGAAAAAAGTAAAATTACCAAACGAATCCCAATTTGGAAGAAATATTGCACACTTTGTATAATAGTCTTGATAGAAATGTAAACGATCATCTTTCGAGGTAATAGACCGCGTTCTCCAATGCAACAACATTTTTTTAAATTTCCACATATGTACAAACCGCACCCTCAAAAATCAATAGCTTAACGGATACAACATTTAATAGTCAATATTCCTTCCAATAGGATAGCTTTTCGATGTATTAGCAGCAATGTCATGATACACAAATAAATGCAAAAAACAGTAACCAAGAGAACTTAACTTAATAACACTTTCCAGTTCTTTCCATCAACCATGAGACACCTTCTCTTCGCTTTTTTGAAAACCATGACCTGTGCAATGTTCTAACTTGAAGTTAAAATGATGATTAGCCTGTTTCCTCCTGTATCACATAGGAAAATAGCACAAATTAGTACGCCCTCAACTTATTCTTTCGCATCGCTGTCTGGCTTTTGTAAATGACCTTAACATTAATATTCTTCTTCCACATGTATGTTTGTTTTTCAGAATTACATCTTCTCCGCCTACATCCCCTAATAACTTCTTAACTGCATTTAATCACTCTTTGAAAAAAAATCACCGAGTGACCCTGGTCTTGTTAGAGAGAATGTCTCTTAGATCTGACAAAGAAAATACTCTACCTTCCTTTTTTAACGTTAAGCGTCAGATTTTTCCTATTGGGAGTTAGGGGTATGCACTCAACCTATAAATGAGATTAAAGTATGCATGATTATTATTATAGACTTTATTTCAACACGATGCCCCAATTTCACCTGGCCGTGCAAAAACAAAAACACACATGGGCTGTCTACTCATCCGGGTCACTTCCTGGTGCTAGCCTTTATGCCTTGGCCGCTCGTTTCGGCATATCACTTCGCGACACACAACACTTATGCATACTTTCTAGTAACTACTACCTCCGAATCTTAGTTTACGATCGAAGGTGAAAACAAACGTACGTCACTCATAACAAACGTCGATTCGTAGGAGCCGTTTGGCAGCCTTTATGACCATTTCTGTGGATTGCTTCTAGCATGTATGTGAAACGAATATGCATTCCAAATGTGCATGTTATTTCCTAACTAGCGGCTACCATTCCAGTCTCCTGCTATCGCTTCAGGTAAAATACGGTGCATTTTGTTTACACGGGCGGGTAATGGCCGAATCACATCCCCACCCACCTCAAAATCGCCCTCGATTTTGTGACGTCCTCGTAACAGCCCTATACATTGTAATAACAACAAGTACAAACATTAAAAACTCATATCTTAGACCAATGAAATTAATTACATGTACAAATTTGGAGGAAACCCTGAGTATATACAGTTGCAAAGTTAGAGTCAGAAACTCTTTAAGCTATTTTTGAAAGTTGTATAATGTTACACATTTTGGATATTTCTTAAATATTTACAACAAACCATTTTTTGTTTTTTTATCTTGTCTACATTACCTTAATAGAGCTAAACTCTTTGTCTAGGAACCTATTAGGGCGTGTCAACCCTGAGTTTCCGAGTACCTATTTTGGTTTGTAACTTTGCAAATATTTGATTATTTATGAAAATATACATTTCTAGAAAGAAAAGGGGGACGATTAACCCGATTGTGCAATCATATTAATGTAAAACTCTTCATATTTTGAGAAAGAATACTAAAACATGATTTTGCCCCAAAATTTTCAGACCTCATAACAAAACAATTTGAATATTCTGATTTCTTATGTTATTTTTTCGAACAAGACAAGTTTGTCTAATGAACGTATTTCATTTTTTTAAGTAGAGCTTACTTTTCGAATATAGGAAAAGTCAACAAAGTGTTAATTTTACTTTCAATATTTGAGTATATATTTGGACAATTTTAGTAAGAAATCGAAAAATTAAAAATTGAGAAAACCCTTCCTAGAGAAGAACCGATTGCTACATAGGAAAAGGTTAAACCTTACCTTTACTTCGGTATTTTTGGAGTTTCTTGTCTGAAAATTTGCCGAAGTTTGCTAAAATTTAACATTGAGAAAATCTGTGTTTTAGTAAAAAATTACTTTTCCAAACGCCATTTCAAGCTCTTTCTCAAATAACTTTATCTTTGAACGTCAAATTGAGTGTGTTGTGCAAGTGATGAAATACATCTTATGCCTATGAAATCAAACATCTTTTGTCTCCTACTTCCAGAAACCCCATACGAAATTTGAGATTTCGCGCTTTTTTTACATTTTTCAAATTTATTTTCATTTTCCAAGATTCGCTCGCTTGCAAAAGTACATTAACACACGCGCACGCCACGCAGCAAAAATTCACCTGCGCGCGATGCTGCGCCTTTGCGCCAGACCGTGAAAATGGCTTCCATTCCCTCTGTTAAAAACCCTGTGGTGTTTTGTGATTTAAATGGTCAATAATAGCTAGTTTAAAATCGTAAAAAAGACAGCTCAGGATTGTCTGCTCAGTTGATAACCTTTGTTGGTAATGAAAGAACACAGGTTGATGTTTAAATGGTGCAAAAATCAGAAATTTGTGTAAAAATAAAAGCACTAGGTATGACACTGCCCTTAACATGAACTCTAATTTTATATCCGTATTAAGACCAAGTTTATGACTTTTGCAAACTATTAGTTACACTTTTCATCATCAGGTCTGTTTCTATTGGGACCTCTTTTTCGGTTTAAACCAGAAAGGGATTAACTTGGCTCACTAGGAAACAGCCGTCCACTGCAATTTCTGTTTTATACCGGTGAAAGTTTCCACTGGTATTTATCCTCGTTCCAAGGATAATAATGCAGAGAAATTTCCGGTTAATGCCAATAGAAACACAGTGTTTTTTTGGGCGTTCCCGATAGAGTGAACATAACCGGAGAAAGACCGGAAATTGACACCACATGAATCACAGCATTGACCCCCATCCCAGCTTGCGCAGTGATGTTGACGTTAGTAACCAGTGAGTGTTAGGCAACTCCATTTTGGTCAACATCACACTTTCTCCGTCGCCGTCTTATTAGTACTTTTTGGTACCATTGCATTTCTGTATAAGCTGAAATATACCTCCTGATCTAACCACGATTTTATTTGTGTGGGGCAGGAACGGCGAGTTTTTTTTCTGAAATCCTGTGGGCCCGCACCACATCACTGGTATGAACATACCTGATGTATCAGGTAGCATGGCCCAGAATGGCACAGTACTACCTGACACTAGCGAGTGTAGCGAAGTGCAAACCAGCACTGGGCCAGAAAGTCAGCCTTTTGAGGGTGTGACTGGAACGGTCGGTCTTGATCTTACGACATAAAAGCCATGGTGAATATTCATCTTATCGCACAGTGAGTGTGCGCCATATTACCCCTGTGTGGGGCTCCCTTGCATTTTACCGAGTGTCAAACAATGCACTGGGCCAGTAAAGTCAAGCCTTTTGAGGGCTTATTTGTCTGATGGAAAGGTCGGTTCTTGGATCTTCGAGCAGAAGCCATGGTGATAATGTTCAGCTTATCGCACCAGTGACGTGGTGCGCCATATTACCCCTGTGTGGGGCTCCCGTGCATTGTACCAAGTGCAAACAATGCACTTGGGCCACAAAGTCAAGGTTTTTTGAGGGTGTGACTGGAAAGGTCGGTCTTGATCTTACGAGCAGAATAGCCTGGTGAAATATTTGATTCAGCTTTGTCAAAAGTCCCCCTTTTATACCTTTCTGAGTGTTGCATATTTAAATTAGCAGTAAAAATTAACCAATCATACAGTTACCCTGGTGTGAAAAAAGGGCCATTCTTAGAATTAGATCAGGTGACTTTCAGTATTCTGGTTGGTCAAATATTCCCACCAAAATTCCAAACTAGTAAATAACATAAGAAATTTAAACAATGACCCCAAATAACAATGAGTCAGTATTGACGTTGATGGTGATTTGTGTTTGCAGATATTTCCCCGCAAACAAAATCGGGCAACTTTCAACACTCTGGTTGGCCAAATATACCCACTGGAATATAGATGAAACTAAATCTAAATTATTTTATTCTAGAAAACCGTTCTTTCTGTATTTGTTTTAAAACTAGAGCAGATTGGGAACTAATTGTGTCACAGTCATTCTGTCCAAAGTTCGGTCTTCCCTGTTGTTGTTGTTGTTCAGTGACAGTGTTTGTGTTCATCTTTCAATCATACATCAGTAGTTAGTGATAGATATGGGGTTTTTTGTTAAAATAGGGTTTTTTAAGGGAAAATTTTAGTGAATATATGTATGCCATATCAGGAATTACAATTGAAGAAGTTAGATAGGGGTTGAGGATAGAGGTCTGGGGGGATTATTTGTTTACCTACTAGGAGAAAACAAAAATAGGACTGGGATTCTGAACGGTGGAGACTAACTTTAGACTGGGTTTAAACCAGGGTTAGTCCTACAAGAGGGACTTTTTTTCTTTCCAAAATAATGTGACAGTTCAAATGTTACGGTTGAGAAAATTCCTCATGGATGGATTGTTCTGGCCCATCCATGGCCATGAGGAATTTTCTAACCTGTTACAAGCACATTTTAGGATGTATGTTGTTAGAAAAAAGAGTCCCCTCTTGTAGACTAACCCTGGTTTAACCCCTTGAGGTCTAAAGTTGTCCTCGGTCCTTTCAGAATACCAGTCATATTGTTTTTGTTTCCCTGTTAAAGTATATGAAAAATTTTTCTGTACGACCGCCTCTGTGGTCTAAGTTGCTTGAGAGACAAATTAGTCTTTTGCCTTAGAAGAATCCCTAACTCAATAATTATGCACCGGGCTCTGGTAGCGTGTTGTTAGCGCTGTGTGCCCACTGAACAGAAAATTACGAGAATTAAATGCAAAAATGCAACATTTGCTTGCCAATGTTATAGATGGGTGGAAAAACAAAAAATGAAGAAGAAAAAACTTTAAAAAAGCAGCCATAAGCACTCAGAATCATAAATTTTTGGTCACAAGTACGCTCCCATGCTACTTACTCACCCATCTTCGTCTGCATTCTACACCCTTGGCAAAATTGTCCTTCTGCTTACCTTGCGTCTAACGTTGTCCATTAACTTGCATTTGCATCATTCTGGTATGCGGACCCAGATATTCCTGCCTGCCTGAAATCTGTTGCCTTCGATGGCCAGATTGGACTGATGTAGTTAGTTATTTGATGCTAAGTACTCTTATCTTCTTACAGACCTAGTCCCTATTGAACAACAAGATCATGGTGATTAGTAGTGTCTAAAAAAACCGATCACCACAAAAATCTGTTATAAAAATAAAAAATAACAAACCTCTTTACCGATTTTAATTTCATTCAAAATCGGTTCATTCCGATTTTTCTTTTCTGTACTTTTTTGTGGTGTCGCCGATTTCGACAGCCAAAAGCTGCAAGAAAGTAGCCCCACCCAAGCTAAAACTGCGAAATAAGTAAGCTTAGGAACAACCTACACACGCTAGTTATCATAAAATAATAAAATATGTTTCAGTTTTTGATATATTCACCATTTGGCCATCAGTATTTGATACAAATTTCATTCAAAGTTTGGACTCTTTGATATTATTTTAATCGGTATAGAAAATTGTAAAAAATGAGAATTTTGCCGAAACCGATCCGATACCGTTAAGCTCATAATCGGCCCGATTTCAAAAGTACCGATCATATCGGTTATTCTCTAACCATGGTAACCAACGATTTAATTAAAATGATAAATAAAAAATAGGATTTATAAACAATATATAAGAATAAAATTTAAAAATAGAAATAAATATAAGACAATAAATAACAAAAGTATAAGCTCTAAGGGATGATAAAAGCACTATTTTGTAAATCAATCTAGATAAAGACAAGAAAAATATTAAAAACACCTGGGAAAATACTTTTAAAACAAAAAATAATATAATTAATAAAAAAACATAGTAGATCTTGTAATATGAGTTAGCTTAAAGGGGATTAGCAACGATATTGCGAGAGAATCGAACAAAAGTGGAAATGCATTTGTTTTAACTTATAAATCAAGATAGTGTGTACAATTCCACAAAGCTAACTCTGCTTTAATGGGAAACAAACCACCAAATAGTGAAAAATGAAGTATTTGTGTAAATTTGTTCATACCGTCTTCCGCAAATAGACCTACAGCGATGACGTCTCAAAATCTACATAAACAGCTGGTTGTGGTTTACACTATCACAGAGTAACCAAAGATCAATAAATGTTTGTGTTTTGAGGTAAAACTGTTATTGATCATGGTGCACAAAATCACGGCTTAAAATCTGGGATATTCCCACGAACGGCTTTTTTGATCTCAAGGTCGGGAAAAATTTGATAACCACTATTAGAAATTAAAGAAGCCGGACCAAATTGGCTGCATTGTCCTTTAATACACGCTTTCAAGCCACCACTTGCAGGTTATGTTTGCATTCCATGCCAGTAACAAAAATACAAAAATAATGAATTTTGATGATTTTTTTTTTGATGTTCGGATTAGCAAGTCGCTGCTAAGCCTTTTTAAATGATCAAATTATCAATGATCCTAAACACTTCCAGAATATTTTAATTACTTCTTTCATAATAAAGGCCCAAATCAGATTAAAAAATACCAATACTATCTAACTTTTCAACTTAGCCACTAATCCAATTGATAGTACAATGTTCTTAACTCCACCTCCAGAGAGGAAGTGAAAATATTTAGCACTATTTGCCCTGAAGAATAGTACTGTATCCTCGTTGCTATGTAAGAGTAATCATTCAGTATATTCTTTTCAATATGAGAGAATATAAATAATAAAGCCTGCAGAAGGTGCCCCCTGTGAGAAAGAAGAAAGAAACCAACACTTATAACGCATCATTTTGCTTTAAAATACTAATGCATGGCCCCCCCCTCCCCCCTGTGTGGTTAACAAAATTGATCTTTTATACAATACAATGTAACATACATCTTAAATTATAAAGTATATGAGTAGTAAATCTGATTTAGAACTCACTGACAGTACACACTTTTTATCCCCCTGGCTTTGAAAAGCAGAGGGTGGATATTGCGAGGTGCGAATGTCCGTAAGTATGTGGTATGTGTGTGTTCCCGTTTGGTTAGGTTTGGTTAGTTTTTGTTTTTCGCGTCTCCTTCGAAGTCCGATTTAATACCAGACTTGGGTTAAGGTGCAATAGGGGTTCCTCATGTGGTGATGATGTCAAGTCTGGACAAGGTCAAAGCTCATCTGTGTCATGTTTCACACTGCCATCTTGCCATGGTATACAGGGAAATGGCTAAACAATAACTCAACATTCAATAAATAAGAGATTTATTAAGCTTGTGATATTTTTCCTGTATATGTCTATTATTCATAAAATTGCTCGATCCAAAATACTGTAAGCATCTGTACAATGGTGCAACTAGCCAATCTTTCCACTAGAAAATGACACTGCACGATCGATAATATACCGCTCAACCAATCCACATACAATGAGTACATTATTACACATCACTTCGGGCTCTAGGCAACATACAACGCACTCAGCCTATGACTCTGATATTAATTTTTGGTTCGCAATGGCTATTAAGTTTCTTGTAGAACGGGACCTGGGAGTCAGCACTCCTATTGATAACTTTTGGGAGGTACCTTGGGCACCTTTCAGATGTCGATGTAAAATCGTGCTGTGTTCGGTAAGAAGTACGTAACATTGAGATACTTGGCTTCATCGTCCTCTTAAAAAATGACTATATTGTCTTACATGACTGGTAGTGGTCTTATGCTTGCAATTATTTGCCAGGTGTGACGTTTCGCCACTGCAATAGCATGAAAGAGAACCTGCTTTTGGGAGGACAACCTTTAGCAAAGACAACTTTTTCTTCATCTAGTGCACTTTTGGTGCTGTTCGATTTTGCCATTTTGTGTGCATTTCACATTTCCCCTGCAGTCGCCAATCCAGTTCCCTTTTTTAAAGTAAGATCATGTTCGACACAACGACGTTGAATTGTTTATGCCCAACAGACGTTCTCTAAGGTGTTTTCTTGATCTCTCCAAAATTGCATGATGCGACAGAGCGTGAATTCACTGAAATAAGTATTGATCGCTTCACCTTATCTCCCCTGTTTCTTGTATGGAATTTGAATCGTTGCATGATCTCCGATGGTACTGGGCTGTGGGGTGCTGCAAGTTTCCTCACCAGGTGATTTTGGAGATACCATGGCTTAGTGTGCCTTGTATCACGGTGCCCATCACTGCCATAAGACAAAAAGAACACAGCAGCTTTTGATGCATCTGTAATCCATTGCAACTAAAGTAGTGATTGGACTTTTCCGAATCCGAATCCAGGACTCTTCACGGGGTTGAATTCATTTATTCTACCACTATAACAGCGTCTATTCTGCCTGTGAGAGTTTTATCCCGTCGCCAATTGAAATAAACTCACAACAATAGCATTATGTTCATTCAGGTTTATTATATAATTAAAGACACTATCAGAGGAATTTGCTAAATCAGCAAATCGAAAAAATCATCAATCAGATTTTTGCATGTATGCAACAAGTACGGTACCCTAACATACCTGCAAATTGATAAGGCCAGAAGCAAGCTAATACGTACAAATCGGAGATTTTAGTCATTACTGTCCTCGAACGGACACGTTACTACAACACGTAATTTGAATGGAATCGGATCTTGGAACACTGCTGGTTTTCTTCCTTTTCTGTCCAATTCCTAAGCTGTTAAAAGGCAATCTTATGAGAATTTCTACAGACTGATCCTTCACTTTGAAGCTATTCCTGCATTTCATTTCAAATATTTTTCAAATCACGATAGTGTCTTTAAACTCAAAGCCGAGTTGTAAGGCAATCGAACATCCCCAGTTTTGACACTGTTTCTATCTGACTAGCAATGTGTGTGAAGGAATGGTGTCATATTTTTACATGTTATTGGGGGGTAAGGTGAAGGAGAAAGGTGAAGTCCTCAAATGAAGATGGAATGAAGATTGCACGCTATGAGAGTTTACAGATGGTAAGGGGATTTACTATGGGCAAACCGACCAGAAGTTCCAGTTTAAGTTTGTCATTACTGGTCCTTTACACTGGAGTCTCCAAGACAATTTTGTGGTATTTCATTTGTAAAATCAAAGTTCCTCTTTGCTGCTTTCATTTGGTCAGGTCCTTTCATGAAGTCATCCACCATTGCCCAGAGTTGGGACCATTCTCCACCATCCTTTGCTTATTGCCTGCTACTAGTTTTTCTGTTTTTTTTTCCTCGGCACGTTTTTTTCCTGTTCCATCTTGGCATTCTGTTGTTGTTTCCATTTTTTTGTTCAATCCTTTCTTTAACAAGTTTCTCCGTTCCTTGAAAATGTTTTATTGTTGCATTTCTCTTGCTTTTAAGTCATGTAGACTTCTTTTTGTTCCTGCTTCAGTTCATTAATAAACCACACAATCTGTTTGTTGTGCACATCTCCTGGACTGAGGCACGTGAGATCAGGTTTTGTTTTGCATTTGGATGATCCCCTAACCATCCTATGAAGTTCCAAATATCTTTCACAAATTGGTTGTTTTTGGGTATGCATCTGCTATCCTGTTTGTAAATGACGTTGAAGGCTATGGATTTACCCCCTTCAAGGTGGTCTGTAGCTGCCTTTATTTCTTGTTGAAATTGTGAAATATAAGCTCTAAAGCCTATGTGGTGAACTATCGTAGAAGTGTTGAATCAACCAGTTTTTAAAAAAAAAGCAGTGATAAAACATCATCCAGTATGAAGTTCCCACATCACTGAATAGGCGATACTTTCATACAAAGTGGTGTAGAATCCTCTGCCCATTCTTTGAACTTGATTGCATAGGTCCAAATATGCAGTTTAAGTTCATAAAATGGAGTCCTTCTTGTTCACCCAGTCTCCAAACGGCCCCTGTGACAATTTTGTCCTATGATATCCAAAGCCCTTGCACCTGCTATGTATACTATATCACTCAGGTCATCTTGAACAGTCTTTTCCAACCCTATTGGGAGTACCATGTAATCAAAAAAACAAAAAAAAAAATTTTGCCTGTGGAAATAGACCTGGCTGGCCCCATTCCAAACACAACATTAATCTATTGCCTCTGAAATTTGCCAAGGCGACACTTCACAGTTTTTTTAAAGAAAACATCAAATTAACATAACACGACCAGTTCTTCCATCCGTTTTTTTTTTCGAAAGCATTACACACGGTAACGAATTGGTCCATACAGTACCCAGATTCAGGACTTTGTTTCAATTACCTTAAAACTTTTTTTTGAACGATTCGAGTCGCATGCAAGATCCTCAAACAGCATAAGAGCTTTGTTAGCATCTTTGCCAGCCCAATCTGTGAAGTGTAAGTTGCCTTTAAAACTGGTTGGATGTTGTGTTTACCTTTTGCTTTGGAACGTGGTGTACATCCTTTGGTCGCTGATATTCAGGGGAAAAAAGTAGATGACATTTAATTCATTTCTCGAGAATGTGGCACCTAATACTAGCAGTGAGAAACCACGTAGAAAACTATTTCTATAATTTTTAGGAAAATTTATTTCGGAAGAATTATGTACTTGTAAGGGGTGCGCCCCTTGGTCCTTATCCGAGCATCTTTTTTTTGTTCGCTTTGGCCTCATGGCCCTACTTTTCTTGTTCGGTTGGAAAATTTCCAACGAAATCACCAATAGCAGCAAAACAAAAATGTCAAAGGTCATGATGCATTTTTTTACACTTTTCTTTATTGAGTTTTTCCTGTTTTGTTTTTTTTTTTTCATTTATAGTATTCTTTGTGTATGCAGATCCTTTATCAACTGTCAGATAAGTTGGTCTGAGAGGCTTTATTATTATTCGCGAAACGAAATGAACATGAAACATAGCTAATCGAGGCGAACGAAGCTGAACAAATGTTGGATGATGTGGCATAAGGCATGTGAAATTATTACGAATTGTAGACTTGCAATGGATGAAAATGCAGACAGCCCGTTTTGCTAAAAATAAAGAAACAGTAGCAGGCCTACTAACATTGCGGCGATGAGGATTAGCCGGTATTCGGTGAAAATAAATTGTGATTTTTAACAAAAATGTTTCCCACATAGGAAGGGTACGTATATGTAAAAAAGATAAATTGGTGGTTTTTTAGCGAAACAGCAACGTAAGAACTAGGATAGGCCCTACTAGCATTGCCCGGAGGTGGAGGAGTTAGCCGGTTTTCGCTAACATTGTGATTTTTTAACGAAACAATGTTGAAATACTAGCTATGTACATACAACCTTTTTGGCCATCCACATTGCATTCACTAAAGATAAACTGATTTTTAACGAAACAACTTTAAAAGATCGGGGTGAAGGCCTTACTAGCATTGCCTGATGTGGAAAGAGTTAGACGGTTTCGCTAAAAAATAAATTGTGATTTTTTAACGAAACATTTGAAAATACTAGCTATGTACATACAAGCTTTTGGCATCCAGCGTTGCATTCGGCTAAAGATAAACTGTGGACTTTAGCGAAACACAACGTTCAGAGATTAGGGGGTAGGCCTACTAGCATTGCCTGGATGTGGAGGAGTTACGGTTTCGCTAAAAATAATTATGAATTTTTAAAAAAAAAAAAAAAAAAAAAAAAAAAAAAAAAAAAAAAAAAAAAAAAAAAAAAAAACTTTTGGCATCCAGTGTTGCATTCCATGGCTGTGAAGTGAGCCGGTGTCCCCCGTATATACTATTCCCCTGGATAGATAGTCCTCCTTATTATTGTCCGGGTTTATTACACACAAAACTATGGACTCGACTCTACAAACGCAACATTTATTCCACACTTTATTCCGTGATTGCCCTATGGCAAGCGGACCTTGGCTCCAGGGGGAATATGATTAACTTTTTACTTTACACCGGTTCGTGAAAATAATTGTGAATTTTAACGAAACAAGCTGAAGATAGGAAGGATACTAAGATGTAAATACAACCTTTTTGCATCTATGTGCATTCCTTTATGGGTGAGCCGGTTTCGCTAAGATAAAAAAATTGTGATTTTTAGACAAAACAATGTGTGTGAAACATAGGAAGTGGATACTTTGCTCGGTAAAAAAGATAAACTTGGTGGTTTTTTAGAAGCGAAACAACGGTAAGAAATAGGAGTAGGCCTACTAGCATTGCCCGTATGTGGAGGAGTTAGCCGTTTTCGCTAAAAATTGTGATTTTGTAATACGAAACAATGTGAAAATACTAGCTAGTACATACAACCTTTTGTCATCCAGCGTTGCATTCACGAAAGATAAACTGTGACTTTTAGCGAAACAACGTTAAGAGATAGGGGAGGCCTACGAGCATTGCCTGGATGTGGAGCCGTTCAGACGGTTTCACTAAAAATATAAATTATGATTTAACGAAACATGTTGAAAGATCGGACGGAATACTAAAATAGGCCTACAACCTTTTGGCATCCAGTGTGACATTCCTTGGCTGTGAAGGGAGCCGGTTTCCCCCGTATATATATATAGTCCCTGGATATATAGTCCTCCATTATTATTGTCCGGGTTACACCCATAACTATAGGACTCGGGACTTACACGCCACATTAGTTCCACACTTTATTCCGTTATTTCCTATGGAAAGCGGACCTTCTCCAGGGGGGATATGATTACTTTTACACCGGTTTTCGGTGAAAATAATTGTGATTTTTAACCGAAACAATGCTGAAAGATAGGAAGGAATACTAGCTATGTAAATACAACCTTTTGGCATCTCGTGGTGCATTCCTTTATGGGTGAGCCGGTTTCGCTAAGATTAAAATTTGGATTTAGCGAAAATACGGTAAGCGATGGGGTCGGCAACTGCATTGCCGAATGTGGCAGGAATTATAGTGGCCGTTAATATTGTCAACCTTCAACGGTTTAGCATAGGCACTCAATTCTGGTTCCACGCTTTATTCAGTTATAGTCTATAGACGGGGGACCGTGGTCCAGGGGGATTATGATTCTTTTTACACCGGGATGAGGAGTTTGCGGTTTCGGTGAAATAAAAATTGTGTTTTTAATGAAATAAGTTGAAAAGATATCTTAGCTCTGTAATAAACCGGTTGCAGTCCAAACTGAGGAGATTGGAGGAAGTAATGGCAAGTAAAATAAGTTCATGTCTTGTACAAAAAACAAACAGCATAAATATTACGAAATGTAATGTCATAGTCCTTTCATTTCTCTTTAGCGTTTTTTGACATTTTGGATTATAGAGTGCCGGATTGAATCATGCTTTGCCCTGGCTTTTTAAGGGGACTTATCCCATTCAAACTAGCTTAATTTGAGTATTTTAGAATTTTCAGTTTATGGATTTTCATTTTTTCTGTAATTTATCTTTGAAATGCATTTTATTTGGTTCAAATGGACCAATCCGATGCAATAGTTATGGGTAGATCAAAGCCAACCGATAGTAAAAATTTGGTAGAAATGAATTTTCCTATCAAATGTATAAGTATAATTCTTATGTATTTTATTGTTTTCAACCAGGCGATCTTAAACAAACAAAAATAACAATAAAAACATGTAAATTAGTGGCACTTAACCGTATTTAATGGTTGGGCAACGTTGAAATGGGTTCTAAATTCCAGTCTTTCCAATTTTTTTTAAATAAATTGCAACCAAATTTACAATTAAAAGGGTTTATATACAAGGAAAATCGGCGATTTAGTATAATTTATGTATTTTATTTGTTTTCAACCGCGCATATTACAACAAACCAAAACAAATAAAATTAAAAACAATGTAATTAGTGGCGCTAACGGTATCTTAACAGTTAAAATGGTTTCTAAATTCAGTACTTCTAATTTTTTTTTTTATAAATTGGACCAAATTTACAACTATAAGTGTTTATAATAAGGAAAATCGGCGATTTCTAGGACTTAACGTGTTTTACGCAAAAAATGGGTATTTTTAGCACACAAAAACATTTTTCTCTGGACCTGTTACAAACCGATTGACTCAAAACTGTCAGTAAGGTGTATTTGTATCATTATCTATGTCTGTACAGAGCCCTTTTGCAAAATCGTGCATTTAATTTAAGATCTTCTATGATTTGTTACAAAATTAACGTTTTCCTGCCAAAATAGTTGCCGGGGTAAAAAAACATACATCGATGGCAAAAAATGATAAAAGGGGCTCTGTACTGACATAGTTATACGATTGAGCTTTATGTTAGAGGTAGAAGGACAACAATATGTATTTGTTTTCTAAAATCTTGTTTTCGTAAATGCATTAAAATCCAAGAAGGCCACTGTTTGCCATGGCAACGGTGCACGCGGTATACCAAAATACATTTGTTTTTGGTTTCAAATTTGACTTTGCAATTAATTTGATCATGTTCCTGTGGAGAATTAACGAAAAATAAAGATTTTTTTTTGAATGGGTATAAGTCCCCTTAACAAATGTCTTTCAAATCCACTACATAAAATTAGATGCACTCTCACAACACTTATATAATTATACTGAAAGTCGGTCTATAAACGATGTATTTACAAAAAAAAATCTCACTGTCTTAACATGCAACGACAAAGGTAATGTTCAAAATAATTCAAAATGAACACCCACATATGATGATAGTTACTCATTTGAAATTGGTTATGGATATCCGATAGGACCTCTACATTCTGTTCATTGATGGTGTAATTGTGTCTACTCAAAGGATTTTTTATAGTTACCACTATTTGAAAAAACACGTAAAATAGAGGAGAGAGGTAGTTTCACTCCCCATAGCATTCCCTATATGTCTCTCAATGTGCAGAACAAGGAACAGCCTGTTGATGACAACCCACAACGCAGCATATAGCCCATTAGGCCTAACGCTGTAATTAATTATCGTTCCAGGTGCAAAACTGTTGATCAATCAATGAAACAAGTAATACAGAGACCTTGAAAACCAAAACCATGTACACCACGGTGATGTTTTTTTTTTTTTTTTTTCAAGTCCTTTGTATCGAAATTGTACGAAAAGGGACCTCATAACACAAAAACTGGCACGGCCCAACCGATTCTTGTTAGAGTTTCCATTGTACATGTATATGAAGGAAGCCATATAAAGGAAATATTTGGAAATCAGGTGATGAAATCTACTCTTCTCCGATCCCCCCTCCCCAGACAAAAAAACATGCTTGCTGCTCGTCTCGCTGATTGACAGGTATGAGATATTCATTTAGACATTCACCTAGTATAGATCCATGCTTCAGTAGCAACTAGTGGTTGAAAATCCGTCATTTGCAATCGAAAGTTCCCAGAAAAATTGGAAATCAAAGTCAAAATCTTCCTGGGGCCCCTTTTTCCCATGGAAACGTACATAAGCTTGATGGAATATACCTACCCAAAACACACCGGTAGTGGCCCAAACCAAAGGTGTTAGTTTGTAAACGTCATAACTGTAGGATTGCAATGGACCAATTTTTACCAAATAAAGTTCTACGGAAACCTTAGAATCTACCGGGGGTCAAAAAAAAAAGGTTTTTTTACAACCAAAGGAGCGATTTCATGGAAAAAAAACACTCCTGTGCTATTCATATATTTTCTTCTTGTAGTAACATTTCTGTTTTGTTAGCTCTCATCAAAAACATTTACGGCATTAAAATTGATGAACCCGTTCAAAAGTTACAGTTGCGAAGTGAAAGTACCAATGTGAAAGACCGAACAATTAGACGCTGGAGTAACCCAAAGAGTACTCTTGGTTTTCCGTGTCAGCTTTGTGATGAGCATATCACATTAATACACATTTGGAATAATAGTCAGGGACTACCAGTGACGTAACCAGTCTTGTGTGTGTGGGTGGGGGGGTGGGGGGGGGGGTAAGGTCGGGATCTGAACTAAAAATCTTTGCCCCTCCTGGGCCCCACATAGGATTCCAGGAAAAGTAACATACATTGATGGTATTGGACAGGTTACCGTTGTTCACCTTTGCAAAGTGTTTAGTGATTTCACAAAAAGTTAAATGGTTCACATCGCCTGCCCCCCCCCCAAATGACAAAATTCTATAGTTGCATCGTAGGTATAAGCTGTAAATGAAACCGATATAAAAATAATCATTTAATCAATCAATTTGGAATTGAAGCAACACTTCAGCATTCTTTTCAACTTGCTTGATTCCACGTAGTTAAAAACTTCCAAAATGCGTGCTATAGTGCGGTGTGGATAACAGATAAAGCATGAAAATGCTCCATTTTAAACATATCTGTTACTTATCGTATAATCTTAAGTATTCTACATGATCATTCAACACATACGGCGCCAAAGAAATCAACCTGTTAATTTTGAAGCCCTCACGGCTGCGTAGTAGAGTCTCATGTATACAGTCAGTGTGCAATTGTTCGGGGCAGAAAATGGATACCTTCACAAAAAATAAAATGTAACCTTTGAATGGCTTTGATCGATTTTAAAAAAATTAAAATTATTGTGGAAGCTGATTAACCAGAACTATTTTTAAAGTCTGACTCAGAGAATTTTTTTTGTTTTTTTTTCGAAATATTATTTTTTTGTGTAATAATGAAAAATAGTCAACTAGAACAACAGATAATAACCTAATATGCACAATCTCCGAAATTTGAGATGAATCGGATTTTTCGTGTTTATGCCGTAGCATTTAATTGTAGTATTACTCCTCGAAGATACTGTGTAATAACAAAAATTCCGGATCCGGAATTTTATAACAATTTGTGATTTCTATATGAAGGAAATTCCGATTAAGCTTAGCAATTTCACACAGTGATTAGTACATTGACAAGCAATTATGTGCAATGCAAAAACACGATTTTTTTTTTTGGAAATTGAAGGGCGCCCTCCTCCAGGAATCTCTGAGTCGGCCTTTAACACAGGATTCATTTGGTAAATGCCGTTAAGGTTTCTTCTTCCTTCATAAAAAATCCCTCATTTGGTTGTAACTTTTTTCTGAACACTCACCCTGTTATACTAACAGATAATGCTTTCATCATAAATACATGTATTGTTTTAAGTGCAATGAAGTTTATGAACCATTTTGTGTGGTCAATTGTTTTCAAGAAAGTGACTTTTTTGCATTTCACTTCTTACTTCTCCTGTTTTTCAACATCTTATTTCTTTCTTTCATTTCAACCTCTTATTTTATTTTAAATGATACTTGGTTTTCTGTCCAAAGGCTTGCAAACACCCTTAAAAGTTGGTCTTTTTCTGTTTTTTTTTCGTTTTCCCTTGATTTTCCCGAGTCCATGTGGAACCTGCATGTAGCAATGTGCACAGACACAGTTTTAATTTTCATTTGTAAGTACTAGTCCGTAATCATTGCACAAGGATCCGATTGCTGGTCACATTTTTTTTTTAGGTGGGGGATTGAATTTCTTAAAAATTTTTAATTATGAACTAATTTTTTGTGTCACTTTTTTTTTTTAGATGATATTTTTTTAAGAAGAATTCATAAAATCCCCACCTAAAAAACTGTGACCAGCAATCGATCCTTGTGCACTGATTAACGGAAAGTACTTACAAATAAAATTAAAACTTGTGTCTGTGCACATTGCTACATGCAGGTTTCCCATGGACCAGGGAAATCAGGGTAAAAACAGAAAAAACAGAAAGACCACCTTTTTTAAGGGTGTTTTCAAGCCTTGATCAGAACCCAGTTTATATTAAATAAGAAATAAGATGTTAAAAATGAAGATAAGATGTTGAACAACAGGAAGTTAAGAAGTTGAAATGAAAATCACTTTCTTGAAACAATGACCAAAATGGTTTCATACACTTCATTGCACTAACACAATACATTGTATTTGATGAGTTAAAGCATCTATCTGTTTTAGTATACAGGGTGAGTCAAAAAAAGTACAACCAAATGAGGGATTTTTTATGAAAGAAACCTTAACGGAATTTACCAAATGAATTCCTGTGTAAGGCCGTACCAGAGATTTCCTGAGGGAGGGCGCCCTCATTTCCAAAAAAATCGGGTTTTTTTTGCATGTACAATTCTTGTCAATGTACTAATCACGGTGTTAAATTGCTAAGCTTAAATCGAATTCCTTCATATAGAAAATCACAACTTTGTTTTATAATTCCGGATCCGGAAATTTTGTTATACACAGTAATCTTAAGGGACGTAATACTACACTAAATGCTTACGGCTCAAAACAAAATCCGATTAATTTCAAATTTCGGAATTGTGCATTTATGTTATTATCTTTAGTTGTCTAGTTGACTATTTTTCATTATTACACAAAAAAATAATATTTGCGAAATCTCTGAGTCAGACTTTTTAAATAGTCCGGTTTTTATTCAGCTTTGCACAATAATTTTTAGAGTGGGGGTTATTTTAAATCGATCAAGCCCATTCAAAGTTACATTTATTTTGGTGAAGGTATCCATTTTTCTGCCCCGAACAAATTGCACACTGACATGAGACTCATTACTACTCTTTACTACGCAGCGTGAGGGCTTCAAAATTACCAGGTTTGATTTCTTTTGGCGCCGTATGTGTTGAATGATATGTATAATACTTAAGAATTATACGAAACGTACCAGGGATATGTTTTAAAATTGAGCCTTTCATGCTTTAAATCTGTTTTCCAGCCCGATATACACGCATTTTGGAAGTTGAACTCCGTGGAATCAAGCAAGTTGAAAGAATGCTGCAGTTTGGTTGCTTTTCAAGTCCAAAAATTGATTTCATTAAATCATTATTTTTAATCTGGTTTCATTTTAAAACAGTCTATACCTAACGATGCAACTATAGAGATTTTCATTTGGGGGGGGGCAGGCGATGTGAACCATTTAACTTTTTGGGAATCACTAAAACACATTTTTGCAAAGTGACCCGGTAACCTGTCACTACCATCAATTTATTTACTTTTCCTGATCTTATTTGGGCCCGTGAGGGGGCCAAGATGTTTGAGTGCAGATCCCGACCTTACCCCCCCCCCCACCCCCCCACCCACACACACACAAAAGACTGGTTACGTCACTGGTATTCCCTGATTTTCTTCCCAAATTTGTAATTTGGGGGATATGCTGCAAATCACAACTGAACGTAAACCAAGAGTACTCTTTGGGGTACTCTAGCGTCTAACTTGTTCGGTCTTTCACATTGGGTACTTTCACTTCCGCAACGTAACTTTTGAACGCGTTAGTAAATTTTAATGCCGTAATTTATTGAGAGCTACACAACAGAAATGTCTACAAGAGAGAAAATATATGAAGAGCACAGAGGGTTTTTTCCATGAACAATCGCTCAATTTGGTTGTACTTTTTTTTGACCTCACCCTGTAATTCCTAAGGTATTCCCGTAGAACTTTATTTGTAAAAAATTGGTCTTTTAAAAAAAAAAAAAAAAACAGTTACAAAATAACAACTTGGTTTGGGCCACTACCGTTGTTTTGGATGGTATATTCAAATCAGCTATGTACTTTCCAATGGGAAGGGGCCCAAGGAAGATTTTTGAATTTTGAGTTCATTTCGGTACTTTCGATTGCAATGACGGATTTCAACCAAGATAGTTCTACTGAACCTTTGGAATCTATACTAGATGAATTGTCTAAATTAATATTCTCATACTGTCAATCAGCTAGCCGCCACAGAGCATTGGTTTTTTTCTGTGGTGGGGTTGTGTCTATTGGTCTGGTGGTCTATTCTCTTTGAACTTAAGAGATGATTTTCACCCTGCTCAAATAAATTTCCTTTATATGCTTCATTCATTATACAATTACAATGGAATCTAACAAGAAATCTGTTGGGCGTGCCAGTTTGTGTTATGAGGTACCTTTTTACGTCACAATTTCTATACAAAGGACCTGAACATCACCGTGTGTTAACAGGGTTTTTGTTTAGAGGTTTTACTGTATTTACTTGTTCTTGATTGATCAACATTTTTTGCACTAGAATGATAAATTTATTACAAGCTTTAGGCCCTATGGCCTATATGCGGCTTGTTGGTTTGTCATCAATCAGTCTGGTTCCTTGTGCTGCACATTTGAGAGACTAATAGGGATGCTATGGGAGAGGGAAACCTACCTCTCTCCTATATTTCCGTGTTTTTCAAAAAAATAGTGTTAACTATAAAAAATCATTTGATATGACACAATTACACAATCAATGAACAATAATGTGAGTCCCTATCGGATATCAATAACCAAATTTTCAATGATTTAACTACATCATATGTGGGTGTTCATTTTGAATATTTGAACAAATTAACCTTTGTAGTTGCATGTCAGACAGGAGATGTTGTTTTTGTAAATAAAATCGTTATAGACAGACTTTCGTAATAATTATATTAAGTGTGGTGAGTGCAAATCTAACTTTATTTAGTGGATTGAAAGACATTTTAAGGGGCTTATACCCATTCAACAAAAAATCTTTAATTTTTTCGTTTAATGTCTCTCCACAGGAACATGATCAATTTAATTGCCAGTCAATTTGAAACCAAAAACAAAATGTCTTTTGGATACCGCGTGCCACCGTTTGCCATGGCAACAGTGGCCATCTTGGATTTTGTAATGCATTTACGAAAACAAGATTTTTGAAAACATAAATGACATATTGTTGTCCTTCTACCTCTAACAGATAAATCTAATCGTATAATCCTATGTCAGTACAGAGCCCTTTTTTACATTTTGTGACATCGTGTTATGATTTTTTACCCTGCAACTATTTTTTGGCGGAAAACTTAATTTTGTAAACAAATCATAGAAATATCTTAAATTAATGCACGATTTTGCAAAAGGGCTCTGTACAGACATAGATAATGATAAAATAAACCTACTGACCGTTTTGGAAAGTCAAGCGGTGGTGTGACAGGTCCAGAGAAAAATGTTGTGTGTGCTAAAAAACAACCCATTTTGCGTAAAACGCGTTTTAAGTCTAGAATCGCCGATTTTCCTTATTTAAACACTTTATTTGTTGTAAATTGGTCTCCAATTATAAACAAAAAAATTGAAGACTGAATTTAGAAACCATTTTAACTGTAAAATACCGTGCGCGCCATAATTTACATTGTTGTTAATTTATTTGTTTGTTTGTTTAATAGCGCTGGTTGAAAACAATAAAATACATAAAGAATTATAACAGTATACATTTGTATAGGAAAATTCCATTTCTACCAAATTTTTTACGGATTGTTTGGCTTTGATCGACCATAACTATTGAATCTGATTGTCCGATTTGAACCAAATAAAGAGCATATCAAAGAAAAATACAGAAAAAATGAAAATTACATAAACATGAAATTACAAAATACTCAAAAAGCTATTTGACATGGGTATAAGTCCCCTTAAAAAGACAGGGCAAGCATGATTCATCCGGCCGGCAACTTCTATATCCAAATGTCAAAAGTTTTTTTTTTTTTTAAATGAAAAGGATATGAAATTACCAGTTCTTATATAATTCTGTAGGTTTTGTACAAGACATGAACTTATTTTACATGCCAGTACTTCTCCCAATCTCTCATTTTTGGAAGCAACACCGGTTGTATTTACATAGCTAGAAAATTTTCAACTTATTCATTAAAAATCACAATTTATTTCACCGAAAACCGGCCAAACTCTCATCCAGGTGTTTTCAAAAAAGAATCATAATCCCTTGGAACCACGGTCCCCATTCTATAGACGATAAAGGAAATAAAGCGTGTGGAACCAGAGTTGAGTACCTATGCAAACGTGAAGGTTGACAATAGAAACGGGGCACTATATTTCCGCCACATCGGCAATGCAGTTGGCCTACCACGATCGCTTAAAGTTGTGTCGCTTAAAAATCAAATATTTATCTTTAGCGAAACCGGCTCTCACCCATAAAGGGGGGAATGAAACACTAGATGCCAAAAGGTTGTGTTTACATAGCTAGATCCTTCCGATCTTTAAGCATTTGTTTCGTTAAAAATCACAATTATTTTCACCGCAAAAAACCGGTTGTCAAAGTATATATTCCCCCTGGAGCCAAGGGTCCGCTTTCCATAGGCAATACGGAACTAAAGTGTGGAACAATGTTGGTTGTGAGTCGAGTCCTATAGTTTTGTATGTAACCCGGACAATAATAACGGAGGGCTATATATAAGGGGATATAATAGACGGGGGACACCGGCTCACTTCACAGCCATGGAATGCAACACTGGATGCCAAAAGTTTGTTTTTTTAAATTTTGCCCTATTTTTATATTCCTTCTAATCGTCAACATGTTTCGTTAACAATCATAATTATTTTTAGTTGAAACGGTAAACTCCTCCACATCAGGCAATGCTAGTAGGCCTACCCATCTCTAACGTTGTTCCTAAAAGTCACAGTTTATCCTTTAGCGAATGCAACGCTGGATGCCAAAAGGTTGTATGTACATAGCATAGTATTTCAACTTGTTTACTGTTTTAAAAATTCCACAATTTATTTTAGCGAAACCGGGCCAACTCTTCCCATCCAGGCAATGCTAGTGGCCTACCCCTATCTATTAACGTTGTTTCGCTATAAAATCAGTTTATCTTTAGTGAATGCAACGCTGGAGGATGCCAAAAGGGTGTATGTACATAGCTAGTATTTTCAACATTGTTCGTTAAAAATCACAATTTTAGTGAAAACCAGCTAACTACTCCACATACGAGGCAATGCTTTAGAGGCCTACTCCTGATTTCTTACTGTGGTTTCGCTTAAAAACACAATTTATCGTTTTTACATAGCAAGTATCCCTTCCTGGTTCAACATTGTTTTGTAAAAATCACAATTTATCTTCACCGAAACCGGCAACTCCTTCATAGCCGCAATGTTAGTAGGCCTGCTCCCGTTTCTTTGTATTGTTAGCGAAACGGGCTGTCTGCATTGGCATCCATTGCAAGTCTACACTTCTATAATACGTTCCCATGCCTATGCCCATCATTATTTACATTGTTTCGCTTCGTTTAGCATCCTCGATTCGACTATGTTTTCATTTCATTTCTTTTTCGCGAATAAGAATAAGACTAGGACCAACTTATCTGACAGTTGATAAAGGATCTGCATACACAAGATAATATCAAAGAAAAAAAAACACAACAGGAAACATCAATAAAGAAAAGTGTAAAAAAATGCATCATGACCTTGACATTTTTGTTGCTGCTTCTGGGATTCCGTGGAAATTCCAAACCGACAAGCAAAGTAGGCCATGAGGCCCAAAGCGAAAAAGGATGCTCGGATAAGGACCAAGGTGGCGCACCCTTGGCAAGTACATAAATTTCTCCGAATAAATTTCCTAAAATTATAGAAATCAGTTCTACGTGGTTCTCACTTCTCGTATGGGCACATTCTCGGAACACTGAATTAAATTCATATACTTTTTTACCCTGAATATTCAGTGCCCAAGCGATGTACACCACGTGCCAAAAGAAAAAAGGTAAACACATAAACCAGTTTTAAATGCAACTTCACTTCAAGATTGGACTGGCAACTGATGCTAACAAAGCTCTTATGCTGTTTGAGGATCTTGCATGAATAGATCGTCAAAAAAAGTTTTAAGTTGAAAAATAATGAATCTGGTACTGTATGGACAATTTGACCGTGGTAAGGCTTCTCGAAAACACGGTCAGAAGGAAGAAAGCTGGTTTGTTTATTGTTCATTTGCTGTTTCAAAAACTTGAAGTGTTTCTCGCCTTGCAAATTTCAGAGGCAATAGACCTTTAATGTTGGTTTTGGATGGGGCAGCAGTCATGCCACAGGCAAATTTTTTTTGATTTTTTGATGTACTGTACTCCCCATAGGGTTTTTGGAAAAGCGTTTTTTTTCAAGCTGACCTGAGTGATCGATCTACATAGCAGGTGCAAGGTCTTGGGGTTATCGTAGACAACAAACTTGTCACGGCCGCGTTTTGGAGGGGACTGGTGAACAGCAGGCTCCCGTTTAGAACTTCTTAACCCAGCACTTGAACATATGCAAAACTCAAGTTCAAAGAATGGGAAGAGGATTCTACACCCACTTTGAACTGAATGAACGTGATGGCCTATTCAGTGGATGTTGAACTTACAAATGGATTGATTTGTATCACTGCTTTTTTAAAAGAAACTGCTGAATCAGCTTCTTAGAGCGTTATATTTCACCATTTCAAACTAGAGTTGAAAGGCAATCTACATGACCACCTTGAGGTAAATTCCATAGCCCTTCAACATCCATACAAAAGGAAGCAGCAGGCGTAACCCAAAACCAAACCAAATGGTGGAAAAGCATATTTGGAACGTTGATGGACTGGGTTTAGAGCTTATGGAGATCCAAATGCAACCAACATGGAATCTCAGTGGCCTCAGTAGGTATGTTGCACAACAAAACAGATGGTGGTTAAATGAACTGAAGTGCAGAACAAAAGAATCTACATGAATAAAGCAAGAGAAAGAGTTAATGCAACAATAAAAACATTTCAAGGAAAGGAGAACCTGTAAAAGAAAGGGATTGAACAAAAAATGAAATGAAAACAGAAAAGCGGGAGGGAGGAGAACAGCAAAAAATGTGCCGAGGAAAAAGAAAAATAGTAGCAGCAATAGCAACGTATGGTGGGGAATGGTCACTCCGGCTACTGGGAGATGACTTCATGAAAGGGGGGGCCTGAAAATGAAAGCGCAACAAGAGGAGCCTTTGATTTACAATTGACATTACCTACCAACTTGTCTTGGAGGACTCCAGTAAAGGACCAGGAATAGACTAACTGAAACTTGACCTCTAGTCGGTTGCCCCTAGTAAATCCCTACCATCTTTCTTTAACTCTCATAAGCTGAGCCATCTTCATCCATCTTCATTTGCGGACTTCACCTTTCTCCTTCACCGTACCCAATAAATGTAAACTATTGGCACCTTCCTTCCACATTGCTAGTCGATAGAAACAGTGTCAACTTGGAGAGGTTTCGGGCATACAATCGGCTTACTTAATTTATAAAAAAAACCTGAACGAACCATTAACTGTATTGTTGGGAGTTATTTCAATTGGCGACGAGGATAAAACTCTACCGGGCAGAAATAGACACGGCTGGTCATATTGGTAGAATTAAATGGAATTCAACCCCATGACGAGTTCCTGATTCAGTATTCCGAAAGTCTCACACTACTTTGTGCTAAGAATTACAGAGGACCAATCAAAATGCCATGTGTGCTCTGGCAGAGTGATGGGCACCGTGCATACAAGACACTAAGTCAACTTGGTATACATCTCCAAAATCCCTGGTGAGGAAAACTTTGGCAGCACACCAAAGCCCAGTACCATCGGAGATCATGCAACGGTTCAAATTCCATACAAGAAACAGAGAGATCAGGGTGAATATGATCAAAATACTTATTTCAGTTGAAGTCACGCTTGTCGCATCATTGCCAATTTTGGCGAGACTCCTCAAGGAAAAAACACCTTAGGAACGTCTTGTTGTGGCCTAAAACAATTTCAAAGTCGTTTGTTGTCAAAGTGATCTTACTTTTAAAAGGGAAACTGGGACTTTGGTACTGCGTGGGAAAACTGCGCAATGCACAAACATTGCAAAATCAGCCACCCCAAAGTGCACTAGATGAAGATAAAGTTGTCTGCTAATAGGTTTGCCCTTCCCAAAAGCAAGGTTCTCTTTCATGCTATTGCAGTGGCGAAACGTCACCACCTGGAAAATACTTGCAAGCATAAGCACCACTACCGGTCAAGTTAAGCCAATATAGTCATTAAGATGGACAATTGAATGCCAAATGATCTAAATGTACGCGATTCTTACTCGAACAAAGGCCGATTTAACGACACATATGAAGGCGCCCAAGGTTACCCTCCCAAAAGTAATCAATAGGGAGTGCTGATCCCAAGGTCACCGTTTTCTAAAGAAATCTATAGGCATGGCGAACCAAATAAAACGATCAGAGTCATGGATGAGGCGTGGTATGATGCCATTAGAGCCCGCAGTTGATGTGTTAAAGTATGTACTCAGGAATAGTGGAGTGCCGTTGAGCGGTAATTATCGATCGTGCTAGTGTCAGTTCTAGGTTGGAAGCTTGCTAGTTGCACCTTGTACAGATGCTACAGATTTGGACTTCGGATCAATTTTATGAAAAAATTATGCATATTCAAGGAAAATATCACAAGCTTAAGAAATGCTCTAATTTTATTGAATGGTTGAGTTTCTTGTTGGTAGCCATTTCCCTGTCCTCCCATGGCAAGATGGCAGTGTGAAACCGACATCAGATGAGCTTTGACCTAGGTCCATGACCTTTGAATCATCCAAACATGAAGGAACCATATTGCACCTTCACCCCAAGGTCTGGTTAAATCGGACTTTTCGAAGGACGCCGAAAACAAAAACTAACCAAAACCTAAACAAACTGGAACACACACATAATCAGACATACATACGGACATTCGCACCCTCGCAATATCCCTCTGCTTTCAAGCAGGGGGCCAAAAAGTGACTACGGTCATTGAGTTCTTAAAGCGAGTTACTCCTTAATATTACTTTATGATTAAGATGTATAAATTTTATTTTATATTAAAGATCAATTTGTTCACAACACATGGGGGAGGGGGGCAATGCATTTAATATTTTAAAAGCAACAAATGATTTGTTATAAGTTTGGTTTCTTTTTAACTTGCCACAGGGGGGCAACTTATGCATGCTTTATTATTATATTCTCATATGAAAAGCATATCATGAATTATTAACTGTTACATAGCAACGAGGATAACATGTACTATTCTTCAGGGAACAAGTAGTGCTGGTACATATTCACTCCTCTCGGAGTTAAGAACTTGTACTATACAATTGGGATTAGTGAGATAAGTGAAAGTTAGTATTAGATTGGATTTGTTTAATATGATTTGGGCTCTATTATGAAGAAGTCATTAAAGAATTCTGGAATTTGTTTAGGATCATTGATAATTTGATATTTTAAGCTAAACTCATTATTACAAGACTCTACTCTATGTTTTTTAATTAATATATTATTTTAGTATTTCCAGGTGTTTTTAATTTTTCTTTTCTTTATCTAATTGATTACAAAATTAGGTTTTTTTTAAGTTGTTAATTTAACTTATTAACTTGTTATTTATTGTCTTATATTTATTTCTATTTGTAAATTCTATTCTTTATATATTGTAATAAATCCTACTTTTTTTATTTATCATTTTAATTAAATCTTGCTTATACCAGGTTAGGAGATAAACCGATATGACGGTCTATAGTCTTGAAAATCGGGCGGCCGATTATGACCTCTATCGGTTATATGATCGGTATCGGCCAACAATCTCATTTTTACCAATTTCTATACCGATTAAATTAATCTCAAAGAAGGTCCAAACTTGAATGAAATTTGTATCAAAACTGATGGCAAATGGTGGAAAATATATCAAAACGAAACATCATTTATTTATTTTATGTACACTAGAGTGTGTATGTTGTTCTATACCTCTGTCAAAGGACCTTTTACAAGATAAGCGTACTTTAAGCGTCTTGTGCGGTAAAATGTGATCGTCGATCTACGTTAGCCCCGCCCCCCTTCTGGATGGGGCGCGCGTACCTCTTGTAAAAGGTGATTTTGATAAAATAGTATAAACTTACTATTTCGCAGTTTTAGTGGGGCCTACTTTCTGGCAGCTTTTTTTGCTGTCGGAAAACGGCGATAAACAACAAAGTTACAGAAAAAATCGGAAATCGAATGAACAACCGATTTTGAAATTTTTAAATCGGTTATCGGTTTATATAACAGATATTAGGGTGATCGGTTAGACACTACTAATCACATGATCTTTGTTGTCCAATAGGATAGTCTGTAAGAGACTTAGCATCAAATAACTAACTACATCAGTCCAATCATGGACATTGAAGGCAACAGACTTCGGCAGGCAGGCATCTCTGGGTCCGCATACCCAGAATGATGCAAATGCAAGTGAATGGACAAATCGCAATGTCCGCAGAATGACATTGCCGGATGGATGTGTAGACTGCAGGGAAGAGGGTTGTGAGTACATTGGTGATGCGCTACTTGTGACCAATTTCTGCACGTTTAGAGTAGCTTCTGCGTGTCTACTTGATGTTTGTTCTTCATTGCCATTTTTGTTTTTCACCCATCTATAAACATTGGCAAATGTTTTTGAATTTTGCATAATTCTCTTATTTTCTTTTCAGTTGGCACCAGCGCAACAACAACGCTACAAGAGCCGGTGCCCATAAAATGATGTTAGGGTTCTAGAGGGCCAAAAAGATAGTTTATTTTTGTCTCTTCAAGCAACTTAGACCACAGAGGTGTACAGACAAAGTGTCATCTACTTTAAAGGACACTATCAGTGATTGCTAATCAGCAAATCGAAAAAAATAATTCTTTAAAAATCGATTTTAGCATGTACTCGTAACAAGAAGTACAGGTATCCTAACATACCCTGCAAAATGATTAAGACCAGAAGCAAACCTAATAAGGACAAGGAATCAGAGATTTTAGTTCATAACTGTCCGAATGGACACTTACTAACAACGTAATTGAATTGGAGATTCATATTTTGAAACACTGCCGTTTTCTTCCTTTCCGTTAATTCTATAGCTGTAAAAGGTAACTTAAACAAATAATCCCCCAGACATCCTAGTCTAACCCATCTAACTTCTTAAATTGAAATTCCTGACCTTGCATTAGCATATGATTTCACTAAAATTTTCCAAGAAAAGCCCTTGAATGAAAATACAAACCCAATAGTCTTATACCTATGCATGTATGATTGAAAGATGAACCAAAAAACAACTGTCACCGACAAAAAACAACAAAAACAACAGCAAGACTAACTTTGGACAGCAGAATGAATGTGAAACAATTTAGTTCCCACTGCTCTATTTTTTACAAGACAAATAACACTGGTTTTCTAGAATAAAACAAATCTTTAGAGCTCTAGTTTCATTCTATTCCAGTGGGTATATTTGACCAACCAGAGTGCTTTAAAGTCACCTGATATTTATTTGGCGGGTGAAATATCTGCAAATTTCCAAATCACCTGCAAAGTTCCTCTGACATCATTGTATTTGTCATTTGGGTGGGGTTAAATTTCTCATGTGATTTACATTTTTGGAATTTTGGTGGGAGTATTTGACCAACCAGAGTAACTTGAAAGTCACCTGATCTAATTATAAGAATGCTTCACCATGGTAACTGTATGAATTATTGGTTAATTTTTACTGCTAATTTAAATATGCATACTCAGAAAGGTATAAAAAGGTGGACTTTTGACAAAGCTGAATCATTTCACCATGGCTTCTTGCTCGTAAGATCAAGACCGACCTTTCCAGTCACACCCTCAAAAGGCTTGACTTTCTGGCCCAGGTGCATGTTTGCACTGATACAATGCACGTGAGCCCCACACAGGGGTAATAATGGCGCACACACACTGGTGCGATAGTCTGAATCCTTTCACCATTGCGTCGCTCGGAAGAGCAGACCACTTCCAGTCACAAACCCTCAAAAGGCGTGACTTTGACCCATGCATTTTTGCCTCGCTACACTCGCTGTTCAGGTAGACTGTGCCTTCTGGGCCATGCTACCTGATACATCATCGTATCGTCATACCAGTGAAGTGGTGCGGCCCACAGTATTTCAGCAAAAAAACTGCCGTTCTGCCCCACATTAAATCATCGTGGTAGACATAGGTACATTCAGCTTCTACAAAGATGTGCAATCGCGTACCAAAAAGTAATATAAGACGGCGACGGAGAATTGTGATGTTGACAAAATGATTTGCTACACACTCACTGGTTATAACGTCAACAGCACTTGCGGAATCTGGGATGGGGGGTCAATTGCTGTGATCATGTGGTATCATTTCCGGTCTTTCTCCGGTAGTGCACTCATGGAACGCTGTGTGTTCCTATTTGGCCTAACCGGATAATTTCTCGGGCATTATCCTTTTGGGAAAGAAGGATAAATACCGGTAGAAACTTTCACCGGTATAAGCAAGAATTTCAGTAGGCCTGCTGTTTCTATTTTGCCAAGTTAATCCCTTTTCCCGGTTATAACCGGAAAATGGTCCCAATAGAACAGCCCTTATGATTTAAAAGCTGTAACTAATAGTTGCAAAGTAATAAACTTGGTCTTAATACTGATAAAATATAATTCATGTTACGGGCAGTGTCAACCCGAGTGCTTTTATTTTACACAATTTCTGATTTTTGCACCATTTTAAACATCACCTGTGTTCTATCATTACCAACAAAGGTATCCACTGCATACAATCCTGAGCGTATTTTTTACCGATTTAAAATAGCTATTTGACCATTTAAAGTCACAAAAACCACATAGTCTAACAGCGGAATTTCAGCACATTTCACGCCGTCATGTGCAAGGCCGCGAGCCACGCTGGTTATTTTTGCTGCGTAATGAAGCGTGCGCAGGTTTTAATGTACTTTTGCCGGAACGCATCTTGGAAAATTGAAAAATAATTTTGAAATTAAAGAATATCGCGAAATCTCAATTTCTTCTGTGTCTGGAGTAGAGACAAAGGAATGTTGATTTTAATGTGCATAAAGATGTATTTTCATCACTTGTACAACATCACTCAATTTTGAAGTTCAAGAGATAAGTTATTTGAGAAAGAGCTTGAAATTGCGTAAAAGTCACTTCTTTACTAAAACACAGATTTTCTCAATGTTCAATTTTAGCAAAAACTTCGGCAATTTTTCAGACAAGATAACTCCAAAAACCGAAGTAAAAGGTAAGGTTTAACTTTCCTATGATAGCAATCGGTCTTTTCTAGAAGGGTTTTCTCAATTTTTAATTTTTCGATTTCTTACTAAAGATATTCTCCAAATATATACTCAACTAGTGGAAAAGTAAAAATAATTAACAACTGTGTGACATTTTTCCTTATAGTTCGAAAAATAAGATTACTGTAAAAAAATGAAAAATTACGTTCCTTAAACAAACTGTCTTGTTACTAAAAAATAACATAAGAAATCATGATTATTCCTTCACATTGTTTTTGTTATTCTGTCTGAAAATTTGGGGCAAAGGCAAAATCATGTTTTTTTAGTAATTTTTCTAAAATATGAAAGTTTACATTAATCTGATGCCACAAGCGGGTTCATCGTACCAATTTTCGTTCTAGAAATGTATACTGTTACATTACATAATCAAATATTGCAAATTACAAACCAAAATAGGTACTCGGAAACTCAGGGTTGACACTGCCTAATAGGTTTCTAGCAACGATTTAGCTCTATTAAGGTAAATGTAGACAAGATAAAAAACAATATAAACCCTGGTTTTTGTTTTGTAAATATTTAAGAAATATCCAAACTGTGTAACATTATACACTTTCAAAAATAAGCTTGTAAAGAAGTTTCTTTACTTAACTTTGATACTGTTTCTACTCAGGCGGTTTCCTCCAAATTTGTACATGTAAAATTCATGGTTAAGATATGATTTAATTTTGTACCTTTTTTGTTATGTACAATGTATAGGGTTGTCTATGCTGACGTCACAAAAATCGAGAGGCGATTTGAGGTGGGGATGATTCTCATACCCGTCGTGTAAACAAAGGCGCTGTATTTTTACCTGAAGCGATAGCAGGAGACTGGAATGGTAGCCGCCTCTAGTTAGGAAAAAATAACATGCACATTTTGGAATGCCTATTCGTTTCAATACATGGCTCAAAGCAATCACAGAAATGGTCATAAATGCTCCAAAACGGCCCCTCGAATCGAAATTTGTTCGGGAGTGACGTCACGTTTATTTCACCTACGAGTAAAACTAAGATTCGGACGTAGTTACTAGAAAGTATGCATAGTGTTGTGTGTCGCGAAGTGAGTGAGTTACTGCGAAACGAGGGCCAATGATAAGGGCTAGCGCACCGGCAAGTGACCGGATGAGTAGACCGCCCATTGTGTGTTGTGTTTTCTGTTTTGCACGGCATGTTGAATGGGCCTCCGGTTGAAATAAGTCTATTAATAATAATCATGCATACTTAAATATCATTTTATAGGTTTGATGTTGCTTACACCTAACGGCCCAATAGGAAAATCTGACGATTAACGTAAAAAGGAGCATTCCGGTAGCCAGTATTTTCTGTCAGATTAAGAGACAATTTCTCTCTAACAAAGACCAGGGTTCAACTCGGTGATTTTTTTTTCAAGAGTGCATAAATGCCAGTTAAGAAGGATTAGGCGATGTAGGCCGAGAAGATGTAATTCTGAAACAACAACATGTGTAATGAAGAAGATTTAATGTTAAGTGTCATTTACAAAGCCAGACAGCGAGCTAATAAGCTTGCAGGGGTATACTAATTTGCTATTTTCCTTATTGTGATAAGGAAACAAGGCCTAATCATCTTTTAAATTCATTTACAGAACATTTGCACAGTATGGTTTCAAAAAAGCTAAGAGCGGAGGAAGGTGTATCCATGGTTGATGGAAAGAACTGGAAAAGTGTTAAGGTAAGTTCTCCTTGTTGAGCTGTTTTTTGCATTTATTTGTGAGTCATGACATTGCCTGCTATACATCGAAAAGGCTTAATACTAATTGAAGGAATATTGGCCTATTAAAATATTTATCGTTAAGCTATTGATTTGTTGAGGGTGCGCTTGGTTTTCATTATGTGGGAATTAAAAAAATTTGCATTGGAGCAAGAGAAGCGGGTCTATTACCTTGAAAGATGATCTTTTTTAACATTTTCTATTCGAAGAATAAACAAGGTGCTGTGCATTTTCTTCCAAATTGGGATCTTTGTGGCTCATTTTAACATTTCTTTCATGATAATTGAGAAAGATGAATCTTTTCACTGATGCATGCATGTAGTAGCACAACAGTATTTCAATGTACTTAACAGAAAGCGATATCTGTCTGAAATTTACGAATATCAACTTGTCGATAAAGTTACCAGATTGAGAATTGGTTGGTATGCCATTCATGATTCCAGTACCATTAATTTGTGTTGTGCTTCACTTTTTATTCTCGAGAAAAAGTATTCCTAAATCTATATTATTGCCTTCGGTTCAGTGATGCAAAAACATAAACTTTTTTTCGGGACGAGGCTGAGGATCACACATACACCTTTAATACCCGATGAGGTATCGTGCTCAAGAAACTTAGCATTGCATTACCCATCTTGATATTATTTTTTAAAGGCCTATAGACCTGGATTTCAAACATGCTTGAATCAAATAAGTCGTCACAGAGTTAAAGGCAAATATCATGATTTGCTAAATTAAAAAAATGGGAAAAAAATCATGAAAAATCAGCTTTTGCATGTCTGTAACAAGCATGGGGATCCTAAATACGACCAAAAGCAGCCTATAAGAAAAAAATCTAATATTTAGTTAATTACTTTCCGTAATTAAGGACACAAAACACATAAGGACATTGAAGGAGTTATATCTATGAACCGTTACCAACCACCAAAATCTCTATTTCGACAAGCGTATAGGAATTAAAATCAAGTATAGGTGTCCGTTCATCCCTTATTTCAACTAACATTAATTGGCTTTTTCTAACACAAAGTATGGTTCTTTCATTAAGGGATGGCGTACGCACACTTCATTGAATTAAAGGTGATTTGTGTGGTTGAACATACCAAGGACAGTTTTCAGTAAGAACACTAATTTTCAATCTTTGTAAATATAATTTTCTGATAGTGCGTATGCATGCAATAGTACGAGTAGTATGTAACACTTAATTTTTTTCCACCCCCAGTTGGGAAGAAATCTGAGGTTTCTTCAACTAATATGGTGTTTACACTGAGCAAAAGTCGTTATCGATTAATTCACTTTTTTCAATGACAACCAATAAGGATTAGATAAATTGTGGTTGCAGATGGTTTACATAAACACTGATTGTGAATTCGCATTGCTTGCTTGGTGATATAAGCCGAAGTGTACGGCCTCGATTCAGGGGTCATGCCTTGTTTGGTAAACTTGAAATCAAGGACTTTCTTTATTACTCACAAAAGGTCGTAATACCAATACGACTTATTCGAATTCCCTCAAATGAATCATTGGAATTTAAATTTTGAATTGCCCAAATTACGGACACACACTGTACTGTTTAGACTTCCCACGGAAATAATTTTGATAACGACCTAAATAAATTCGATTGACAACTTCTGGCCCAGTGGGAAACGCACTCCCTATTATCCTTCCCCTTTAAGCTATTCCTGAATATATTTCAAATCACTCTTTCGGTTGATAATTCCCATTATAAAAAAACAGCTTCATGGCTTAAAACATCATGAACAAATAAGTTTGTGATGTATGCTATCTCGGTTCGTTATCGGTGGTTTAATGTATTGACATTTATATGTTAAATTTATTTGTATCTTAACTACAGACTGGGAGCAGTTGTGGCAAGGTGACAGAGTAATGAAGACGACGCATTTCCACAACCCGAGCCCTACATCTCGCAAAAACGCAGTCCTGCATCCCGCCCAAAACCTACTCCCGTAGCCCGCCCCAAACATACTCTATACTCCCGGAGCCCACCAAAAACCTCTCCCCAACGTTAGCCCGCCCAAACCTACGCCGCGTAGGCCCGACCAAAACCCGTTCCTGCAGCCCTACTCAAAACCAGTCCTTCATCCGCCCAAAACCCGCAGCTCCTTCATTCCCGCCCAAAACCGCTCCTTAACCCGCCAAAAAACCCATCCTGAGCCCATCCAAAGGGGCCAATCCTGTAGCCCCGCCTGAAGTTACCCCTGCATTCCGCCCCAACGCACTCAGCTTAGTAAACATACAATCTTGGCGAAAAATCGCCCTCCCAGCTGGCCCTAAATCCAACCCCTCAAACCCAGTCCCAAGTGCAGCTACCATCCTGTGTCCAGGAAACCCGAGCCCCTAAACCAGGACTGGACTCCCCAAACACCAAAGTTGTTTCATGAGGGGATTACATCGCGGTGCATGGACGAGAGATGGAGCAGTGGATACGGTCACGAAATGTGTAAATAAGAGCAAGCTAAAGTATATGAAAGAAAAAATACGATAGGACATTTATTCGGGGGGAAAGAACATTTGGAAAGAAGCTCCCCCATTTTAAAATGAACATCGCACCTCTACCATCGTCTGTGGGTGTTCACACATGTTAACTGAAGAACACATGGAAGAAGAAGTAGACAGATTTAAATTGACACGAACCCAAACAAATATACATGTGAATTGGAAAACAAGGCAAAAAAATGCAAGCCTACATAACACTTAGCAGACAAGGGGGTTCCTATAGGGATCCGCAAATTAAATATTGCCAGTTTTACGATTGACGATATATTTCTTACAACTCGTTATACCTTCTATTTGTCTAAATTTTGGATACGCATCTTTTCATGGATTTAGCCCATTTATTAGATAATTAGGTCAGTAAAAAATAAATAGGAACCGCTTCCTATCTTCAATTCCAAATGTGAAAAACTGTTTCCCTAATTTGTAATGGTACTTGGAATTCTATTCTTAATGACCCCGAATGGAATGGTATCAATTTTCATTCAGGAATGGGAACATCAAGGGAGTCAGGAAGACCTTGTCATTAAGGGGAGGGGCTGTAGTATAGATTTACGAATAAGGTGTGATTTTGGTCAATTTAGGTTTGTCTACAGTTAAATAAGTATATGGAATTCGTGATTCATTTGCTTTTATTTGAAGTAAATCGGGGACATTGGTTCCGAAGAGTTAAAGGGTAATTAAGGGTTCAAAGCGATTGCAAATTGAATAATGTTCTACACAATACATGTAATTCTCATTTGTTTTTCAAAATGGTGTATGTGAAGGAATTAAGCTGGGAATTATCATTTCAGAAGTTAAAAATAAAGATGTATAAATTGTGAAAATTTTGGAAAAATTACCTTTCGATTGCTTTCTTGTTTTGGCAAACAAATAATTATTTTTCCATTCTTGACCAACGACCGCCCCCCCATTAAATCAAGTTTCATGGCTAAGTGGCAATACATAGTTCAAGGCATAGTCCAAGGATAGTTGTTTTTAATACATATCTATTGGAGAAAATTCTTGCTACAAACAATGACATGTATATGTATGTCGTGTTTAAGATTATATAGGCACACATTACTGTATATACTTAAGGCAACTGTTCAGATGATAATAAAAATTGCAACTTTGTTAAAGAGGCATTTAATTACTCCCCCTCGCCCCGACTTACCTCATACAATTGAGATTTTTGTGGCCTGACTGTTGGCATAAGTTTAGTATGTTTACCAAATTTTATTGCATATTTTTTCGTCCTACTTAGAAGACATTCGCGATTTTTTATTTTTTACAACGCAGTCTCATCGGGGCAGTGTGTTTTGACATCGCTCATAACAAATCACAAACCGCATCATAACATTTAAAAACCATGAATTTAAAACAGGCCTGAATTTTGTATTTGCTTCCATTGAATTTATGAAATTTTGCAAATTTTTGTATACCAAAAAAGAATAATTTTCCAGCTTACAAGATTGGAATGTTGAGGAAGCTTTTACTTACTTGTACTCTTTTCAGTGGCCAATTCAGGATTCTGATTGTTAGGGACATCCTGATAGGTAAAATCCTCATTGCCCTTTTTAATGGGAAGAAATGTTTGCCTCTAAGAGTGGCACTTAATACGTCCCAGTAATATGTTCATGATTTTGTATGTACACTTATGATATGTGCGTTAAAAACAAAACAGTACTGTTGCTCAATTTGTATTTGTTGTAATTACATAGTACTCTTCCTTTACTTTACTCCCTTCGTTTTGGAAAACAAATCACAAGCAATTATATGAAAAAACATAGGCATTCTTATAAGAAGGGAGAAAACATGACTTGTTCCGAACAGGTTCCACGGTGTGTTCTGCATGTATTCCAGAACGTGTTTCAAAATTCAGATGCATGTTTGAACGCGTATTGTACTTAGTCGGTGTTTTTGGATTGTTTTTTTTTTTCATGTATGAGTGATATACAATACATGAAACTACATGTTTCAGAACATGTTCTAAATGCGTTACAATTGAACAGGTTCTACACTCTTGCAGTTTCACACTCGCGTATACTACGTATGGGTTACTTGGCAACTCAACAATTACCCAAGTACAAGTGTCAAACACCCTATATAAACCCCGTCATCACATCAAAACTTAATTTACCGAACATGTCATATCAGATTTCAGATACATGACTCAGTTTTCCCGATGAGGTTGGCTTAATTAACATATGCCTAATGCTTGTCCAGCAAATATGTGAAATAACTACACTCAAATCGAATCTCCATAGAGAAAAATCACAACTTTAACGTTACAAAATTCCGTATCTGGAATTCTTGTTGTACACGGTATCCTATGGCACTGTTATAATGCCTACTGTGGCATAAATGTTTACTGCATGAAACGAAAACCGATTCCATCCGAACTTTGGAAAAGCATTTTAGTGACTTAGTTCGAGACAACTCTTTTTAATAACTAGGCCTGCAAACAAAACTATATTTCAAAATCGTCGGAGTCTCCTTTATAAACTGCTGTTACGTTAGTTTTAAAAAAACCGCTTGCAGACAACACAACTTTTGTTCGTTTTCCCGGGAAAAATGACATTTAAACGGGGGGGGGAGTTGTTACAGTGAGAGGATGAATTTTTGGATATGCAAATTTCTCTAATTAATTGATTTTTGTTGCCCAACCCATGCTGAAAAAAGTGCAGAATTCCCCTGGAATTGAAAATCCCCAAAAACGGACGCGGGCAAGTGGCACAGAGACAGAATTTTTTGAAAATTAATTAATGCCACTTCGTGCACAATTTTTGTCAGTTATATTACTGCACATAGCTACAGATTCAACCCATGGTAGGGACGGCTCAATGCACTGTGCAAGCAGCGCAACTGACCACCGCAGTGAAACATATATTTAGCAATAAAAATGTGTGACTGGATCTCAATACCATAGAGGTATTATTACCTCTATGATTATTATCGCCCAGAGAAGATTGTATCGACATTAAACATTTGATTGTGCCACCCAGTCGGTTTAAAACTTATGCTTAACTGAAAAGCGGAGAAAAGGAGAAATTCTGTAGTGCATTTTTTTAGGTTTTTTTCGCACTTGAATTTTTTTTTTTAATTGCTTCAAAATAAAAAAAAAATTCAAATTTTTCACATTCTTCTTTGACAACACTTTTTTTTGTTTCATTATTATCCATGATTTAGTGAACTCGTCATTAATAGGTTAATATTATGGTAATATATTTCTTCATTTCCAGGCAATCTTCGAGATCTTCGAGATGGAGGGGGAGTCCACACAAGGATGCATTAACAAGCTGTGCGATTTGTGGGTGTAGTACTGTATATCTTAAATCAATTACCATTTACCAGAGCACAGGGACATTTGCAAAGATGCCAAACAGGCCATTGGATGTTAATTAATAAAGAAGAACATAATATCCATCCACCATATGTATGTATTGAGGCCGTATGAAAATCAGGCATGGAGAATGAGCAAAACAGAGAAGAGCAGGGGGGTTAGAAATGCCAACCTAACAGCAAACCAGCATTCAAAACGGCATCAACTGTCCGGGGGTGCTAGTCTGATTCAAAGACTTAACGGTAGGAGGGGTATTACGGATATCGAAAGGTTACACACAGACTTTGACTAAAGACTAGGCCTGGTCATAAATAATTTAAACTAAATGACCGTTATTAGAAATTACACTATTTTGCAGCGGGGTAATCCACTAACCCCGACGATTTTGAAGTCAATAATTTTTCTTTAAATTTATCATGATTATTACTAAGATCTTTTGAAGAAGAAAGAAAGAAACAGAAAGGTTTAAGAGATGATTTTTTAAGTCAGGGGACCGAGAATGACATAGTAAATGCCACGTAGCAGTCCCCAAATTACCGTTTGGAAATCCCCTATGCCCAAACGAGCAGATCGGTCCACCCCCCCTGGAGACAGAGATGCAAACAGCCGATCCTATGGACAGTGGATGCAGTGGCATCCGCACACTGTGGTGAATGTCCAACGTGTCCCTCCACTACAGAACATGCAAAGACACCGAAGTACTGTATATTGGCATATTATCAAGTGAAGTAGTCCGGGGGGGATGGCACATGGAAAACAAGGAAAAAGAAAGAAGCGAAAAGAGAATGGAGGTTTTAAAAAATTGAAAAATTATCACTATTAAGAAGAACAAGTGAAAAATCCACTAACCCACAGAAAAGACATCTAATTCATCAAAGAAGACAACAGGTTGGGTAACTACGTGAGTGGGACTGATATTTAACAAATCGTCAATTGCCAAGTACATTATCCACTGCCGCCCAAGTAATACCCCACCTCCTACAAACAGAGGTTGTTGGTGTCAAACTGGCCAACAAAGGGGGTCAGGGGGTGGTCATGTCAGATGTAAAGAAGTGATCAACTTATGGACAGGAGTAGTCTCCATGTTATAAAAGAAAGAAGTAGAAGTGAAATGAATTGGGGTTTAAATAAAAAAATTGGGGAAAAAAAAATCACTATTAAGAAGGCATGTGAAACACGCACTGACCCAACAGAAAAGACATCTAATCATCAAAGAAGAAACAGTTGGGGTAAATACTGTGAGTGGGACTGACATTTCAACAAATTCAATGCAAAGTACATTATCCACTGCCACCCAAGTAATACACCTCCTAACAGAGGTTGTTGGTTGTCATCAGTCAGGTGTCAGATGTAAAGAGTGATCAACTTATTTGACAGGAGTTAGTCTCCTGTTTATAAAAGAAGAAGAAGTGACAAGAATTGGCGGTTTAAATTAAAAAAATTGTGGGAAAAGGAGGAAAAAATCACTTATGAAGAAGGCAAGTGAAACACGCACTGGACCCCAACAGAAAAGACATCAAATCATCAAAGAAGACAAAAGTTGGGTAACTACTGTGAGTGGGCCTGATATTTCAACAAATCTTCAATTGACAAGTAATGTAAAAGTGAGAATTTTCGCGTGTTGTAACTTTTTCGCCGTTTCAACATTTTTAACATTTTTGCTTGTTTTTCAAATTCGTCTTTTCAGCTATCTACATAGACCTACACAAAAAATAAACATTTTGCGTGCCGGGTTTTTTAATTTCGCGCTAGCTCAGAATTGTGCCGCGAAAAGCGCGAAAGGAAACGAAAATTCATGTAGCGCGAAAATTTCCACTTTTAAGTACATTATCCACTGTGCCCAAGCAATAACCCTCAAAAGAAGTCTTTGGAAGAAAGAGATGCTAAAAAACATTGACTTTGCGACATCATAACAAGGACGATCTGTGCTTAAAGGTGTAATGGAGATGGTTGTTGGTGTCATCAGTAAGGTGTCAGATGTATAAGAGTGATCAACTATTTGCCAGGAGTTAGTCTCTATTATAAAAGAAGAAGCGAAGAATGGAAGTTAAAAAAATGGAAAAAAAAATCACTATAAGAAGGAACGTGAAACACCACTGACCAACAGAAACGACATCTAATCATCAGAAGACAACAGTGGGGTTAACTACTGTGATGGGACTGATATTTCAAACAAAACTTCAATTGCCAGTACATTATCCACGGCCGCCCAAAGTAATTAACCTCCTAACAGAGGTTGTTGGTGTCATCAGTCAGGTGTCAGATGTAAAGAGTGATCAACTATTTGACAGGTGTTAGTCTTCTATTATAAAAGAAGAAGCGAAGAAATGGAAGGTTTAAAAAAAAAAATTTGTAAAAAATCACTATTAAGAAGGCACGTGATGAAACACCCACTGACCAACAGAAAAGACATCTATATCAAAGAGAGACAACACAGTTGTAACTATGTGAGTGTGGGACTGATATTTCAACAAATCTTCAATTGCCAAGTTACTGTATAAAAGTTATAATTTTCGCGTGTGTAATTTTTCGAGTTTTCAACGATTTTTAACATTTTTGCTGTTTTTAAATTCGCTCTTTTCAGCAATCCTACATAGACCTACACAAAAATAAACATTTTCGTGGGTTTTTAATTTCGCGCTTGCTCAGTCAGACGTGCGCGAAAAGTGCACGAAAATTATTGTTGTTAGCGCGAAAATTTCCACTTTTACAGTACATTATCCACTGCGCACAAGCCAATACACCTCCTAACAGGAGTCTTTGGAAGAAAGATATGCCAAAGGAACATTGACTTGGTTTGCATCATAAAGGGGAAGATCTGTGCTTAAAGGTTGTATATGAAGAGGTTGTTGGTTGTGTCATCAGTAAGTGTCAGATGTAAAAGAGTGATCAACTTATTTGACAGGAATTAGTCTACTATTTATAAAGAGAAGTGAAAGAAATGGATGTTTAAAAAAATTGGGAAAAAATCACTATTAAGAGCACGTGAAACACCCACTGACCCAACAGAAAAGAATCTAATCATCAGAAGACAACAGTTGGGTAACTAATGGAGGGGACTGATAATTTCAACAAATCTCCAATTGCCAAGTACAATGATCACTGGACGTTGCCAAGTAATACACCTCCTAACAGAGGTTGTTGGTGTAATCAGTCAGTGTCAGAGGTAAAGAGTGGATCAACTTATTTGCTAGGAGTTAGTCTCCTATTAGACGAAGAAGAGCGAAAGGAATGGAGAGGTTTAAAAAAATTGGAAAAAAAAAAATCACTATTAAGAAGGCACGTGAAACACGCACGACCCAACAGAAAAGGACATCTAATCATCCAAAGAAGACAACAGTGGGTACAACACTGTGAGTGGGACTGATATTTCAACAACTCTTACAATTGCCCCAAGTACATTATCCAATGCGCCTAAGCAATACGCCCTCCTAACAGAAGTCTTGGAAGAGAATATGCCAAAGAAACATTGACTTTGCTGACATCAATAAAAGGAAATCTGTGATTAAAGGTTGTATATGGAGAGGTTGTTGGTGTGTTGTCATCAGTCATGGTTCAGATGTAAAGAACGTGATCTCAAAAATTTGCCAGGAGTTAGTTCCTATTTATCCCCCCCAAAGAAGAGCAAAAGGAAATGGAGGTTTAAAAAAAATGGAAAAAATCATATTAAGGAAGGCACGTGAAAACACTCACGACCCAACAGAAAAAGACATATAATCATCAAACGAAGACAAAAGTGGGGTAACTACTGTGAGTGAGTGGGCATGATATTTCAACAAATCTCAATTGCCAAGTACCATTATTCCACTGCCGCCCAATAATAAACCTAACAGAGGGTGTTGTGGCATCAGCAGGTGTCAGATTTGTAAAGAGTGATCAACTTATTTGCCAGGAGTTAGTCTCCTATTTATAAAGCAGAAGCGAAAGAAATGGAGGTTTAAAAAAATTGAGAAAAAAAAATCACTATTAAGAAGGCATGTGAAACACGCACTGACCCAACAAAATAAGCATAAGACATCTATTTAATCAACAGCAGCAACAGTGGGTAAAACTTACGTGAGTGGGATGAACATATTCAACAAATCTGTCAATTGCCAAGTACCATTATCCACTGCCCGCCACAAGTATACACACTCCTACAGTCAGGTTGTTGGTGTCATCAGTCAGGTGTCAGATGTAAAGAGTGATTCAACTTATTTGACATGGAGTTGGTCTCCTTTTGATAAAAGAAGAAGCAGCGAAAGAAATGGAGGTTTAAAAAAATGGAAAAAAATACTATAAGAAGGCCGTGAAAACACTCAACTGACCAAACAGAAAAGACATTAATCATCAAAGAAGACAACAGTTGGGTAACTACTGTGAGTGGGACTGATATTTCAACAAATCTTACAATTGCCAATACATATCCATTTGCCGCCCAAGTAATCACCTAACGAGGGTTGTTGGTGTCATCAGTCAGGTGGCGATGTAAAGAGTGATCAACTTATTTACCAGGAGACCAGAGGCAACATCACCTGTAGTACTACTAATGTCATTATCTATTTCTTGCAGGTGTGTGGATCCAGTATGGTGGGGAAACTAGACTCTTTGAAGAGACGGATGCTATGGTCATAGGTACCACAGTCAAAACACCAGCAAGTTGGAAACACCAGTGGGTAAGCACTTCAACTTACCTAACCATAATATTTCTGATATGAATCTTGAAAGGGTATGAATCTCTTGGCAACCGCCCCGACAAGGGCCGTATCAGCAGAGAAAAGATGGGATGAAGCGTCTATCACCATACAGATCATGGTATCAACGATCCAGGAAGGGATCGACTAGGTCCCTTTTTTGACTCATATGTAACCCTACCCCCCCTTTTTGCAGCTTCTCTTTTTCAGGTTTCTCTGTAGGCATACGCATTGTGGTGAATGTCCAACATGTCCCGCCATACAGACATGCAAGACCAACGAAGTACGGTATTTGGCATAATCAAGTGAAGTAGTCGCAGGGTGGAATGGCAGTGGAAAACAAGGAAAAAGAAGAAGACGCGAAGAAAATGGAGGTTTAAAAAAAATGGAAAAAAAATTACTATTAGAAGGCACGATGGAGAAAAACCACTGGAACCAACAGAAAAAAAACAAGAACATCTAATATCAAGGAAGCAACAGTTGGGTAACTACTGTGAGTGGGACTGATATTTCAACAAATCTTCAATGCGAGTACATTATCCATGACGCTAGCAATACGCCTCCGTAACAGAAGTCTTTGGAAAGAGAGATATGCCAAAGAAAACATTGACTGTGCTGACATTCATAAAAGGAAGATTCTGTGCTTAAAGGTGTATATGGAGAGGTTGTTGGATGTCATAAGTCAGGTGCAGTATGGAAAGAGTGCATCAACTTATTTGCAGGAGTTAGTCTCGTATTTATTTCCAATCCAAATCGAAGTATTCCAAATATTTAGTATCACAAATTACAGTTTCTTTCCAATTCCAAAAAGCACTCAGCGATCAGTAATATACTAAACCAATGAGGTACCCACTCCTCAGCAATTTGCCAAAAGAAGGTACCGCGGGAATGAAACAGGCCTAAACTACCACATTCGAAGTTCCTGTTATTAATCCTAATTCACACTTCGACCATTAATATACTAAGCCGTTGTGTTCCCTCCCCAGCAATGGCAAAGAAGTACCGATCCAATAATATAAACTAACTTCACATTGAAGTCCCAATTAGATTTATTGGAAGACATGCAGATTTTACAACTAGTTTCAGCAAAGCGCAATTTGCTAAAGGGAACTGACCTATCCACTAGCTAACTTAGTAAAATCCAATTTCATTTATTATGATATTGCTGACCAAGTTCAATTTATAGAAGGTTCAGATCCATTAACTGACCCAATTTCTTAAATATCCTGCAAAGAACAAAAGATTCAACATTAATCGTAAGGAAAACAACCTCCCAAATTCTAATTACAGATACAAAAGTCCAAATGTAAAGACATAAGCACCCCCCCAAAGATACCAGTAAACCCAATAAAACCTAATTTGAGGAAATTAAAAACACACCTTTTTTGTTTTTAAAATTATTGTTAAAAGATTTGAAAATTTTATAATTGTCCACAAAGCCGAAGGGCGACTTAACTCCCCGGTGGCAAATAGCGAAGTGACCCCATTTCCAGGAAAGCCGCGGCAGCTTCCCTGCAATACAACACCTGATTGGTTGTCGAAGCCAAAAGGGTGAAGCACGATTGGTTCCCATACCAATCCCGGTAACCAAGCAACCCAAAAGCGATCAGAAATCATTTCCTGGTGTTAAATCAGTTTATTGCGTTTGCAGTAAACTTTATTAAACATAGAAAATCTACAGTCGTCGTCTTGTCGGAAGGATCCCCTCATGATGATATGAACATGTTAGAGTCAAAGTAAAACAGCACACAGAAAGGAAAGACAGAAATCTTGCTGCACAAATAAAACCTTGAAAGAACAAATTAAAAGTTTTTTTAAATGAAAAACTTTCTCTCTCTCTCTGTAAATTAGTAGTTAACTGATAATGAACAAGCGATAAAGGGACAAATTGGAAACAATGAAGCCTTCAACCTGCTATAGTTAAAGCAAAAGAAAGCCCGCTAATAAGGGTAGACAAAATATATGGCATCCTGCTATTATACGATTGTACTGTATACATATCAAATCTGCAGCTGCTTACAACCTCATCAGAAAATTCGCAGTTCAAGCTTCCTCACCAGTCTACACTAATATGATTAATTACATGAACTTTACAACACCTCAAGTTGGCATCAACCCAGAGGTCTTGGAATTATTTCCAAATTGACTTTTTTTTTTCGGACAGTGATAATTTCACTGAGTATAAGCGGAATGTCAGCCCGGTATTTTTTGGGGATGAACTGACGTTAAGTCGGACTTGAGTATTCAGCACACTGAAACTTATTGGCTATACAGACTTGGGCCCATTGCTAATGAACTGATAATTTGAGAAAACGTCTAAAACAACAGTCCTCTCAGAATTAATGACAACAAGAGACAGAACCTGAAATTGCTACACAGATGTTGGTTATGATGGCTAGAGGCATATTTCCCCCATGAGAATTCCCAGGGGGGTAGGACATGCAACCTAACTGTCCATAAGCCAGTTTTCTGTACGGGCCTTAAAATTCGAGTTTGTGCACCCACCTGGTGATTAATTTCCACTAGATCTTGAAGGGGGTCCCCCTGATAGGTGGATTAGGTATGTTCCTCCCCGAAAAGTTGCACATTAGCGCGTTACTGCTATTTCAAAATGGCTACCATTGTTTATGAAAAATGCTTATTATATTTTATATAGATATGAATGTTAGGGGCAGGAGAAGCGAAATCAAGTTCTGCTTTCCTTGAAGTGCGGCTTAAACTTTAAGTGTCCAAGATGGCCGCCGAATAGGAGGCATGTTTGGAATGTACTAAAATTGTCAAATAGATGGGATAAGATGCGAGTATATTTTGAGCACCAAAAGAGATTCAATGACATTGTGTATTACGGACATGATCAGAACTCATGATGGCGGCAGTTGTACCCGCTCCAAGGGACTAAATCACGAAGAAAAACCACCCTGCACATCTTTTTTTCGACATAATAAGAACCATAACGAAAACTATTGATAACATTTTCCCGCAATTTTCTTTCGTTTACTTCTGGGATAATTGCAGACACTCAAACTAGTTGACGCTGGGGAAGGACACGATCAGGCAGAGAGAGAGAAAGGCCCGTGGTACAAGTCAGAAACAAGGATAGCGCTTGATGTGCTCGAAAGAACTTAGGTCACAAATTTAAATTTTCCTTCTACATATGCAGTATTTTTTTCACGTCTTCATAAGCATATTTTTTATTTTTACTGGGAAAACTATGACGTCACTGATAGTCCTTAAAACATTTTCCCACACCCATTTATTATGATTTTATTGATCAGGTTGAATGAGCTGTGTCCTCCTATGAACTATTATATAGTCATTTTAAATACGTTTTATATGGCCCAAGTAGTACCAGGATAGTAACGGCACTCTTCAAGGACAAGTCAATACCCCCACTTTATTATGTTTACATCTTGGAACGATAGGGTTCATTATATTATACGTGTTGTTTTAATAACACCGAAAAGAGGGTAAGGCTGCTTTTTCATGATGTAACTACCCTAGAGCGAATTTAATCACCGCCATCTTAAAAACAGCGTACTAAAAATATCTATACCATAAATTTATTTTGGGCTCCCAAAATATCACTCCGGTTCTTATTTCAACAATCTGCTATTGTAAGTTCGTTTAGCACAATATGCTCCTTTTTACGGCGGATCTTGGACTCTAGAGGTTTAAGCCCCCTTCAGGCAGTTACAAAACTTGGTTTTGTGTCCCCCCCCAGTCGTGGATAAATTATCTATCTGTAATGAAATTATAATGGCTGTTTTAAATAAAACATGGCACCATTTTGAAATGGCAGACACGCTAACGTGCAGCTTCTTGGGGAGGAAACATACCTAATCCTAGTAAAGGGGGACATCCCCTTTTAGGTGATATATGGGAAAAAATCACTAATTGGGTGCAACGAACGAAAAAATCTGATGATGAAGGTTATGGACTAAACAGCAACAGCAAAATCAAACGGCATCAACTTTCGGGTGCAGTCTGTTCCAAAGACTACGGTAGGAGGCTGCTCTTACGGGCCCCCCATATCGAACGGTTTACACACACAGACTTGATAAAGACTAGGCCTGGTAACAAAATTTAAATCTAATGACCGTTATTGGAAATTACACTATTTGAGAGGGTGAATCACTAACCTCGACGGATTTGAAGCCAATATTTTCTTCATGCTCAGATATAAACTAAGATCTTTGAACAAAGGTTTAAGGAGATATTTTGAATGTACTGGGAACGAGACTGCCATAGTAAATGCCCGTAGCAGTTCCACAAATGCACGTTTGGAAATCCCCAATTGCCCAAATCGAGAGATCGTGCCTACCCCCCCGATGAATTCCTGTGGCTTATATCCCACCAGAAGTTGCTTCCAGTCTATGAATGTATCATTGTGTGTGGCCAACTGTGAAAGAATTGACTTACTAGGACTCAGTGTGAGAGCTTTTGTAGGCCGACGGGCTTTGTGGATAGAAAGTTTTTTCTCATCCACACTTTTCAAAGACCGGGCCACATAAATTACTACATAAGCACCCTTTCCTCAGAAACGAGCGTCTCTACTTTATGGGAGTTTGCGAATTGATAAAGCCGACGCGTAAAATATGGGAGAATTCGGATGGAACTTGAAATCAAGAAATCTACATGTAAGTTTATTTTCAAACTGATTTGCATTGGGCCAGGGGAAAAAGAAATTATCTCAGTGAACCTGACAGTGAACCTTTTTTAATCTTTGATTTTAGCTAATATAATCAAAACCTAGTTTTTTGTTTTACTTAATTGGACTCTTTAATTACAAACTCATAAGCTACTTTGTCATGCTGAGATAATTTGTGTTAATTGCCAGATTAATTGACATGTTGGTGTTTAGTACTTAGTGACATTTTTAATTTTTGAAATTCACATTATATTTCCAACACTCTACACCAGGGATGAGGAATGCCTGATGGAAATGGTATGATTGTATTATGTACGGTTTGCTATGGAATATGGCTTAATTTGAATTAACCCTGAGTCAATGGGGGAACGAAATGTGGTGCTGATGATGAGTGCTCTTGCAACATTCAAACTTGTTAAGTGAAATCAAGGAAGGGGCAAGTTACCCCGCTCTGGCTCAAAAAGTGGGACGAGATAGACCAAGATATGTATTTTCATGCAGCTTGCTTTGAGAAATTTCCGACTAAAGTTTGGGCCAAAAATTAAGTAAAAGTAAATTTGTCAATTTCATGATATGTATGTGCATTTCATCAAGTCAAAAGAGCAAAGACTGAGTGATTAAAATTTTGCCCCCCTGGTGGCAGGACTTGGATCGACGGTCTTGGTTTTTACTCCCACAGCATCTTCACCACAGATCGATTCAAAAGAATTTTATATTAGACTTCGGCCACAATAAACTTGTTTATTAAGTAATTGAACTCCATTCTACAGGTTCAGTCTGTTTAATATACATGTACAGGTTTGGTTTAATTTTAAAAAAAAATGCAACACTGAGTGCAGGCGCCAAAGTTTTGAACAAAAGAATGTGGCTACTTATGATTGTTTAAGGTAAGATGGGAATTGTAGCTAATATTCCTGAAAGTTTATAAAGGTAGAGCCAATAGTTTTTTAAGATATGATCCAAACAATCAAGTAAACCCGACAGAACCCATTTTACAAAAATGAGGAGCTGGTAACCACAAGACTGCAATGAAGAACAGAATGGCAAATAAAATATGATTTGAATTCAACATTTAATTGCCCCAAATTTCTTGCAGACACGACTTCTACTGGGTCAATTGACTGCATTTACATAACTATTATTTAACTGATAATAATAAAAACATAATTGATTCAATATGTTTCAAGAGATATAAAACTATGACTAATCATAGACAAACTCCACATCTACATAAAGTGCTAAATGCGTTGGGCGGCAACTGCTTGTAATGAAAATAATGTTTCCATTCTCAACTGTATTAAGGGAAAACCTAGGTTTGCAACACAAAACTTATAACAATTATCGGGATATTTATTCTGTCATAAATTTTGGTTAAGATAACTCTTTGTGTGCCGTCACAAAATGAGGATGAATGATTAGCTCTATTCCAATGCAGTCTTATTGGACAATATAAAGAGTTTGTGATCATACAGTCTAATTCGATCTTTTAAAGCTTTTTAGTGTGTTAAAATGCAAGTTTTTTAGTTGTTATTACCAATGGGAAACATTAAGATGCTTAATATTGTTGCGGCACCTGTCTTTAAAGAGGGAGAAATTGTGGACGGGTGGTTGGGACTTAGATTATATTGGTGGTTTAAGCGCAAAAGTACCGTGCTGTATTTGTAGTTAAATAACGCCTCAATTGGTTAAAGGGTCCTGCAGGTTACTATTGATTGCGGGGTTCATATCTTAAAAAGATATGGACTCTACCTTATGACACTTTTCAGGGCTATTAGGCTAACAGTACCATCTAACCTTACAAACAAAGGATAAGTAGTCAATGATTTTGTTCAAAACTTATGGCGCCTGCACCAAGTGTCGCGTGTTTTTGGGACACACGGTAATTTACCAATTTTGGTTTTTTTATGGTTTGTTTCTTAAACTAACAGTACAAGAAGCAATTAAGATATCAAGGGACTCAACGTCTGAATTTGGAAGTGGGATCAAATTGATTGTGGTAAAGATCGTACATGTCCAGGATTCCGCATGTTTGAAACAGAAGTGAGCGAAGCACATCCTGTATTTGAACCCATCAATGAGGATTACGAGTTTCCATTGGGCGCACAGGTAAAGCTAAAAATAGAGTGCCGTTCAGTTTAAATTTCAAACACTGCACCATCTTACTTGATATTACCATTGCATAGGACCAAGGCATGTAACATCGCACAAAGTACGTGGGAACAAAAACTTATTGCATAGTGGCAAAGCCCTGTTCAAATATTGTGCTAAATTGATGGTTAACCATTAAAATGGCAGCTTGTGTTCCTATCTTGAGGTTGAAAGTGGAAGTTTAAGGCTCACATTTCGGAACGACACATGAGAACTAGAATGCGCGGTCTCAGCTTAGCGCTCGCTATATTTCAAAGAATATAAGCTTTGTGCCGCCCCATGACCTTTTAACCTGCGCACAATGACCTTTGACTCTATCAACATTTTGGTGGAGGGATCCCATTGTGCACCTTGACAGAAGTTTGGTACAATTAAAGTGAACTTTTTCAAATTGAGGTCAAATTTAAAAAATAACACAGGAAGGCAAAAACATAAGAAAGAAAAAGAAAAGTTTTTTTTAAAAAAAAAAGAACTAGTTCAACAGAGCCAACTCACTCAATTACTGACCAAACACCAGAGACAACAAAGGACAGTGGCCAGAATGCTTGGGGACACTGGGGACAATTGGATCCCAGTACTACTATGAGGAGGCAAAAAAATGAAGACGGGTTGGTTTGAAGCGTGAGAGCAAAAGGTGGAGTAAAATCATAGCGAAGGCATTGGGAAGAAAACGGTCTTGGTACTAACGATCGACTCAGAAAATACACCTTAATAAAAAAGTGCTTTACATTTTTTATGACATTAGTTTTGCAGTGATTTTGAACTTGAATTTTATTGTCTTCTATTTTATTTGTCCTTTGTGGAGCTGCCCAAGAGCTACTTCGAAACTCAGGGTTGAGACTGGCTGAGTAACAAGTTCAACCAGGATGTGTTAGAGGAATGGTTCAGCTGGTTACGAGGGTGCTGGTGGCACAAATAGTAACCCAAACAGCCAAAGAATTTGGAAATTTATATACGTCATTCATATAATCATTGTTGGTAAAAGTGCACATGATCAAATATAAACATACCATTATGCCAGAAAAAGACTATTACGGCTCTCAAAAGATCTATTTACGGCTCTCAAAAGAACTATTACGGCTTACCAAAAAGACTATTTACGGCTTCCAATTTAGCCACACTACCTAATGACGCAGTTGTAAATAATAACAAAGTGAAACTTGACGTCATTTAGGGATGAGCAAGTGGCGCCGCCAGACCTCTTTCTGGGGGGGGGGGGGGGGGACAAAGTGACAGTTCTGGGGGGCAAAAGTGAAATTCTGGTGGCGGGGCAAGTATCAAAATATTTGGAGATTTTTACCAATTTTGCCCCAAACGCTGATTGTTCCAAAATTGGTGATTTGGCCCCAAATCGCCGAATTTGCCCAAAATCCTTATTTTTTTCAGCCGGGGGGGGGGGGCGCAAACTAGGGGGCAAGAAAAAAAATTGGGGGGAAAATGCCCCCCCTTGCGCCTCCACTGGGGATGAGAATGATATAATATGAAGGCTGACAACCTACAAAGATAACTGAAATATATCTTACAAGTCAGCCCTGTGTAGCATGATATCATCAAAACAAATTGTTCAATGTCAATCCTGGAGATGCAGTGAGTGACGGTACGGCCCGCGGTACGGCTACAAATCAGCAAGGATCCAGCTGTAAGTGATCAAGAAATGACAAACTGTGAACACTAAAAGCAGCCTTACGAAACAGATGTCCATGTTTGATGAGGTTTAGTCTGTAAGTGGGTGACGGACAACACTGCAATATTGAATGCCGGCATGGGTCATGGTGGAAGGCTAGGCTAGGCTATGCTAAATCTCAATTTATATCTCAGTGTTTTATAAAATCTTTTAACCAATCAATGAAAACATGAATATATGAATGACGTATATTAAAACAAATATACTACTGCATTTATTCGAGCTCCTGGTTCAAAACTATGGTCCCTCGGTGAATGCAATAGTGCATTTTTTTTTTTTTTTTTTTGTTGTTTCTTGCTTCGGGGCTGCGGCCGCCCAGAAAAATAGCACATTGCGAGTCACCTCGGTCCATGTTTAACAAGAGTCTCTCATGCAGTATATATTTGTATAAATATCACCTCAACTTGTCGTTGCTGGTAGCAATGCTGTGCACAACACTAAAGGAAATTGCCAAAACCAGACGCGTACTGCTCCACTAGAGAGACTCCCATTACCAAAAGGAAAAAGATTGCAAACTGACTAGAATATCGAGTAAGTTTGCTAGTGATTTCACAGAAAATCCAACAACTGACTTCATCCTCATACTGAATCAATACAATGAAAAATTAAGTATGTACCACAACGAAAGTAGCCCTAAATGCTGTAGTGTTACATGTTTAAAGGCCATTTTGACACCCTTAGCCTCACCCTCCATCTTGCATAAATTATATTTAAAAGGGGCATTTTGTGATCCACAGCCTCATCCCCCCGACTACCTAAAAGATGTTGAGGTTTTATATCATCTGAACCGTTAGGCCTTAGTAATCCTGTGTGCCCAATCTTACGTGAAAATTTGGTCCGCATTTGTAAGAAATTCGCAATTTGGTTTTCTGTCCATACGGAAGAAATTACAGCCACAGTAGCCTATGGGGACTGTGGGAATGAGCAATTGCTCATAACTCAAAACGCAAGATCGGTATCAGCTCAAAATTTTTTAGGAATAAGCTTGTTCTCAAGCATATTCAGTGATCAATGAATAAACCAAAAGTGCTGAAATCACAAAATGCCAACTTTAAAGGGAACTGTACAACGGAAAAAATTATACAATTACTACGATATAAAAAATTATGAACACCATGTATCGAGTGGTTTCCTGGTTAAACGGAATTATACTAAGCAATAAAAATGAATTAAAACATTTGTCTGACCATGCGCTATTTGAACTTCGCGCTAGTGTATATGGGATTATGTAATTGTGTTATGCGATACGGGCAGCCACAGTAGTGTCATACACCTCACTGGTGACCCTTTCATATTGTCTAGTTTCCAATGCATGTATGACGCAAACATGCCGACCGTATAGCTATAACATGTATACAGTTAGCGCGAATTTTAAATAGCGCACAGCAGACTAATCGTTTAATTCATCCATTAGGGTTGATATAATTCCGTTTTGGATGAAACACTTGATATTTGGTCAATAATTTTTTATAGAGGATCGTGTATATATTTTATTCGTTGTACGGGTTTCTCCTTACATTTCACCTGAATCCTTGGTATAAATAGATATAATTGATGTATAATATTCAAATTGCTCTTAACAGAAACTAATGCTCTATAAAGTCCAAATTAAAAATGAAAGATGGCAAGGTACAAATGCACCTTTAATTAAAGAAACATCCAAGACTGACAATTGACATAGATAGGGTTGCAAAGGGGTGGAAGTTTCCGTTTTTTTTTTGTGAATTTTGGAACTTTCCCGGAAATTTTTGGGAATTAAGGGCCCGGGAATATTGGGAACTTTTGGAATTGTCAATTTTGCATTTATTATGTTTTAAACATTTAAAACTATTGTCTCCAGGAATAAATAAAAACCATGTTTGTAGACATTTCTTTCACTAAAAATATGCATACGGTTACAGGCCAATTAAAGGTTGCAATGAGAGAGTTCACATATCAGGTGTCCTAAAAAATCAAAAGTATGTTTGTGCCCTGAGTAAAGCTTCCATCCAAAAAAATTACCCCATATGAAAAGGATTAAGATGAAAAATGTTTCTTGGTACAAAAATATGAAATTGCTAATTTCGTATAGGAGCAAATACGAAATCAGCCTGTGTTTATATTGAATAAAAGCAAATCAGAATCACTGTTTTCATCTCTTGTAAGGCAATTTCTGTAGCCAAATACAAGTAAGAAATCGATTGAGGTCTGGTCTATATGAAATTACTATTATGACACAATATTGAGTACTTCAAAAATCTTCGTGCACATTAATAAAAGACTTTCTTTTTTTGTTAGTTTTACAATAGTGTTATTTTCAGATTTTTATCAGAAACAACGGTATAGTAGTCCAAGGGGCAATCGATAGAAATCTAGCCAAATTGTCAAAGATCAAATGCACAATTCACAGGGACCACTACACAAAAATATTTGTAAAGGTCTTATTTAAATACATTTGTGTTAGGGACCTCTGAATTTGGATTGAAACTTGAACAATTTTGAATAGTTTTCATTAGGGCATCCCTTGGACAAGATATTGTTATATTACCTCAAAAGTTTGATTAAAATATTATTTTTCAATTTTATTTGAGAAAAGGAGTTTCTCACAGGAAAAGTACTTGTTACTATAAAAGAGAGAAAGGGAATATCAATAGTGGTGTTTGTACAAGATGCACTGTTAGATGAACAATAAGGAAGGGGGAATTCCCCAAGATGAAAATTAGAAACTGAGTCAACTTGTTATGCTTTGAGATCAAAACATTGCAGATCTAGGAATTCCCCCACAAAGTTTATTATATGAGGGGGTGTGATTTCAGGTGATGTAAATGTATGATTTATTGAATTACAATGGTCAGCAAGTGCAAGGTTATGTTTATGAATGATGCTGTTGTAAGTATATTTTAAGCTTGGGAACTTTATGAAATATTGTGAGATATGAAGGAGAACTTGGCCAGAAGATGGGTCAGGAGTTGTAATCAGCTATACAGTTGGTTATAGCTAGTTTTCCTCTTCAATAAGTGGTAACTATGCTCCACACAGTGCCAGGATTTATTATATTCAATTCCATGTGACCAGAGTGCTGTAAATTATTCTATGTAGTCTTTGAGCTAGGAAAGTGCTGCGGGAATCAAATAGGATTCAAATGTTGGACAGATAGGACTCGTGGTGAGTATCTTGACTGCTTACTGTGGAAATTGTGTCGGCGAGGGAATTATTTTAACCTTGTGTCTTGAACTGCTGGACAAAAGTTATCTCAGGACTGAGCAGATTCCAATGGAATATACCTGAGGATTTATAAGCGTGACTTTGTTTTGCGTCAATTTTTTTAACATATCATTGGACATCATTGAACTGCAACGTTAATGGGACATCAGTGGACATTCTTGTGGCCATTAAGTATAAACTAATTGTGGGTAATTGTGTTGTAATTTGACTATGTAAGTTGTTTGGATATTACCAAATTTCTTGAACTAAACAATAAAAAATTCATTAAAACTGTTATATTATTAAAAATTCAGATCACTTGTGCACAAAGGCTCAGTTATGGTGTTTTGAAAGGTATTTCTAACCTTAGACGTCTACGGGACTTCGTATAGAATGTAGTCATTTTTGAAAGACTTTGCAGGCACTAATGGGGTATAACATTCCTAAACCTAGGATCAAAACCAAGACCCAAAACCAACACCCTAAAACTAAGACCCTAATATAAGACCTTAAAACTTAGACCAGGTACATTTTGGCACCCAAAATTACCCTGTACCAATTCCACTAAAAACATTTTGCACTAAAAAAATTAGGGTCTTTGTTCTACAAAACTAAGGAACCCTGTATCAAATTCCAATGAAACAAGTTGGATTCCTGATTAACAACCCCTTAAGTTAAAGTGATTTTGAAGAGATTCTTCATAATCTAAGGTGAACTCAAGGTGGGTAGTTACAGAATACAAACTACAAGAGCAGTGAGTGACAATACAAAAAAGAAAAAGAGTGGTGGTTATGCATTTGCTCAGTGTTTAAAACATGTTGGTTGTTGCTTGTATGTTCTTCTTGTAACATTTTAGTTGTACAGAGTAATATTCTAATTTGAACAAAAGGAACTTATATTTTTTTATCAATTTCAAAAGATTGTTTGAACAATCACGAAAAATTCCAAGAAAAATTCTGTTCAATCCCAAAATTCATGGAAATTCCGCCTCAAAAATTCCAGGGAATTTTGCAACCCTATACAAAGAGTTGGAGGTAAATGTATCATCCAACAGGCAATACGTTTAATTAATAGAGTATCATGGGTCAAGTGAAAGATACATGCAGTACAGAGAAAGACTGCAGTTCCAGAGGGGGAGGAAACTGAAATATGGACACCTGCCAATTTTAATAGAGTAGGTGTGATATATGAGGATAAACACAAATTTGTTGGCTTATTAAATCGCCAATGGAAAGAAGTAGTGTGGGATGGTAACATGTTAGGATGAGATTGGTGGCAATTTATTGTTGACTGGAAGCAATTCGCAAATGTCGCAAACTTATTTGGAAGAGATCTGAAGAACCTGAGGGTTTGGTCTGGATGGAGTTAGGACATTGGCAAGCAACAAGCACATATCCTTGTAGAGCAAATGCAGCATTGGTGTGGAATCCAAATCACTTCGCTAAAGTATGTCAGCCGGTCAAAAACAGAAACCAGCTAAAGAACGTGACAAGCAGAGATGAAGTTCAGAAGAGTGGAAGTATTAATCTCGTTGAGTGCTACTCTGCCAAGATGAAATAGCAACAAGCTCTTTGCACAGCGTACATTGTGGAAGCAGAAAGATGCAATAAAATTTCAGCTTGACGTTGTTTCCAGAGCAACCTGCATGTAATCAATATGGTCAATCTACCATCCAACTGTAAAGGTCATTACATAATGTGCATCGCTTGACGCTTTGCCGCTCTGATGACGCAATTTAAGTCATACGCAATAAGTCAGAATCGCTAGCGGTGACTCAAGCGGCCAAAGCGTCAAGCCGATAAATCGATCTCCATGCCGAGCGGGCTGCCGCTTTCCAAGCGGCAATCGCATTGAGTTGACTTGAGTTAAACTTTCGAGCGGTGCCGTTCGATGACGTAGTTCAAAGCGATAGCGCCTCTACTTAATAGCTCATTCCTGCAAGCGGTGTACAACAAGCGGCTTGCCGCTGAGGCAAAGGCGGCATTTGACACTATGTAATGACCTTTAGATCAAAAGAACCAGTAAAGTGCTGGTAATAAAAAAAGAATAGAAATAACAAAATCCATGCATATGGGAGTATACTTAGCAGGTTCGCCTGACTGCGGAGTCTACAACCATCGGAGACACCCCATTGACCCCCTCTGAAAGTGAAAGGCTCCCATCAAGAAACTCTTTCACAGAGGTTGACTCCCTCAAGCTAAACCCAAGAACATTGTAATATAACTTTAAGGGACACTATCAGGAGTCACCCGAAACTGGTCCAAAATATTGCAAATTTTGCTGGAATAGCTTAAAAGTGAAGGAAAATCTATACAATTCCTATAAGTTATTTTTTCCAAATAAAATGAGGAAAGGAAGAAAAACAGACAATATTCAAAGATATGAACCTCCATTCATTACGTGTTGTAGAAAGTGTCCGTTCGAAAATTATGACTAAAATAACCGATCTTGTCTTTATTGGCGGTGTTTGGTTGTTCACTGCCAGGGTATGTTAGAATACCAATACTATTCCAAAAACATGCGCAAACAAACATGATTTTGATGATTTGGTTTTCTGATTTTCCAATCACTGATAGTGTCATACTCAGTAATTATCCAAATTCAAAATGCCTTGGGTATCTAATGGTAATGTTAGGTATATCAAAACTTTCAACACCTTATCGTACTGTTCTTTTTTAAAAAACAGATACTGTAGCATTAAAGTGGTCTTGAAGTGCCACTTATGACTGTTTGTTGGCTAATAAAAATTGGGATCCCAACTTTTAATAGTAAAACACATACAGAAAAGTCATCATTTCTCAG
>JAMKCH010057872.1:0-10019 GCA_023653785.1 Ophioderma brevispina
GTGGCACCTCAATCAACTCAGCAAATTCAGAGACCCAAAATCGCCTTGTGGAGAGTGGCCACCTCACTCCAAAATACATACTCTGAAAGGCTCACTCCAAAAATACTCAGGCAAAAGCCAGGGCCCCCAATCTACTGTGCGACGAGTGGCAACAATCCAATTACAAAATAAACAGCAACGCAAGTCCCAAATTTGTGTGACGAGGTGTCCACCTAACTCCTAAAACAGCTCAGCAAAGCCAAGGCCCTAATTACTGTGTGATGAGTGGCCACCTACTCCAAATTATGCAGCGGAAGCCAAGGCCCCAATACTGTGTGACGAGAGAGGCCGCCTCACTCCAAACAGCTCAGCAAAGCCTGGACACCAAATCTCTGTGTGACGAATGGCCAAGTGAACCACAAGCTCTTCAGCAAAGCCAGGGCCCTAATCTACTGCCATGACGATGGCCACTCACTCCAAACTACTCAGGAAAGCCAGGGCCCCAAATCTTACTGTTGGTGACGCGTGGCCACCTCACTCCAAACTACCCGGAAAAGCCAGTTCAAGTTTGAAACTGGATGCCGTAGCCGGCTTAGGTGACTATTACTGACAAAGGAAGGGCCCAAATCATTCTGTGTGAAGAATGACCACTCACCCCCAAATCACAACAGCAAGGACAGGGCATCATATCTACTGTGTGACGAGTGGCCACTACTCCAAACGTTAATTCAGCAAAGTAAGGACCCCAAATCTGTGTGGACGCGTTTGGCTGCCTCACTCCAAACTACTTAGCAAAACAAAGTCCCAAACCTACTGTGGGACGAGTGGCCAACTCACTCCAAATACTCTGAAAAGCTCAACTCCAAACTACACAGAGCAACGCCATGGGCCCCAAATCTACTGTTTGACGAGTGGCTACCTCACTCCAAACTACTCAGCAAAGCCAAGAGCCCATAATCTACTGTGACCGAGTTGCCCCTCACTCCAATATTCCGCAAACCCAGGGCCCAAATTCTATGTGCACCTAGTGGCCAACTCCAATTACTCCAAATCCAGGGCCCTAAACGTACTGTGTGACGAGTGGCCACATCACTCCAATACTCAGCAAAGCCAGGGCCCCAAATCAATGTGTGGTGAGTGGTACCTCACTCAAAGAACTCATCAAGCAAGGAACGCAAAATCAACTGTGTGACGAGGGGCCACCTCACTCCAAACTACTCAGCAAGCCTGGATTCTAATATATGTAACGAGCGGCAACACATCACTACCCAAAATACACAGCAAAGACAGTTCGCAAATCTGCGTTGGACGAGTGGCCCCCTCACTCCAAACTACTCGTCAAAGCCAGCACACCAAATCTACTGTGTGACGAGTGGCCACGACCCCCAAGCTCCTCAGCAAAGACAATGCTCCAAATCTATTGTGTGGAGAGTGGCCACCTCACTCCAAAATTCGGCAGCAAAGCCAAGGCCCATAATATACTGTGTGACCAGTGGCAACTTTACTCCAAACTACCAGCCAAAAAAAAAAAGCCAGAACCCCAAATCTGTGTGACGAGTGGCTACCTCACTGCCAAACTATCAGCAAAGCCAATGCCCCTCCCTAATCTACGAGGGGCGAGTCGGACACCTCAATCCAAATTATGCAGGAAAGCCAGGGTCCCAAATTTACTGTGTGACGTGTGGCCACCTTACTCCAAACTACTCAGCAAAAGCAGGGCCCAAGTCTGTGAAACAAGTTGGCCACCTCACTCCAAACTACTCAGCAAAGCGGGGCCCAAATCTACTCTGTGACGCGCGGCCACTTCACTCCAAACTACTCAGAAAAGCCAGGCCCCAAATCTGTGTGGGCGAGTGGCTGCCATCACTCCAGCTCAGCATAGCCAAGCCCTTTCTACTGTTGTGACGAGTGGGCAATCTCATTCCAATTATGCAGCAAAACCAATGGTCCCTTTATCTATTGTGTCCGAGTGGCCACCTTACTCCAAACTACTCAGCAAAGTTAGGGCCCCCAAATCTGTATGACAAGTGTACCACCTCACTCCATACAATTCAGTCAAATTCAGGGTCTAAATCTACCTGTGAAGAGTGGCTACCTCCAAAACTACTCAGGCAAAAGCGAGTGGTCCCAATCTACTGATGGATGTGATGAGTGGCACCTCAATCCAAAACTACTCTGGAAAAGCTCACTCCAAATTAAAAGCAAAGCCATGGTCCCAAATCTACTGTGTGACCAAGTGGCCATCTCACTCCAAAGTTATCAGAAAAGCCAGTGTCCAAAATTACTGAGTGATGAGTCGGCCACATCACTCCAAAGAATCATCAAAGCAATGACCGCAAAATCTACTGTGTGACTTTGTACGGGCCCGAATTTACTTTTTTTAAAACGGATGCCGTGGCCCGGGGCTAGGGGACCTTTTACTGCCCAAAGCAAGGGCCCGAAATCTTTGTGTTGAGAATGGCCAACCTCACCCCAATTACACAGCAAGACTTAGGGCGCCAAATCTACTGTTGACGAGTGGTCACCTCACTCACAACGTTACTCGGCCAAAGTTGGGCCCACATCTACGTGCACGAGTGGCCACCTCACTCCAAACGTACTCGGCAAAAGTCAGGGCCCCCAAATCGTTGACGAGTGCCTACCTCATCCCAAATTACTCAGCAAACCCCGGACTCACAATGTACTGTGTGACGACTGGTGGCCACTTTAACACCAACACTACTCAGCCAACCAGGGCCCTTAATCTGTGTGACGAGTGGCCCGCCTCCCTCCAAACTATTCGCAAAGTCCGGGCCCAAATTACTGTGTTGGGTGGCCCCTCACACCAAACCTACTCAGCAAAGCCAGGGCCCAATCACGGTTGTGACGAGTGTCCACCTCACTCAAACTAGCTCAACAAAGATCCGGCGCCCCAAATATACTATGTGACGAGTGGCCAGCTCACTCCAAACTGGATTCAGCAAAGCCAGGCCGAAAATGGTGCCGAGTGCCGCATCACTTAACTCAGAAAAGCCAGGGCCCCAAATCTGTGTGGACCGAGTGGCCACACTTCAATCCAACTACTCGGCAAAGGCAGCGCCCCAATTCTACTTTGTGACGAGTGGCCACCTCACTCCAAACAAACTCAGCAAAGCCAGGGGCACAAATCTTTGTAGGTTGCTGTTTGACGAGTGCGCCAACTATTGATGTAGACCCTACTAGACAAAGCCCAGGCCCCAAATCTACTGTTACGAGTGGCTATCTCCAATCTAACCTTACTCCATCTATCAGCAAAGCTAGGGCCCCCAATCTACTGTGTGGACGAGTGCGCCACCTCAACCATCTACTCAGCAAACCAGGGCCCCAATTCCTGTGTGACGAGTGCCCACCTCAATCAAAACACTCAGCAAAACCATGCAGCCAAATCTACTGGTGTGACAGAGTGGCCACCGCTGTGATATTGTCCAAACATACTGCAGCAAAGCCAGAAGCCCCAAATCTACTGCTAATGGAGTTGAATCTCCAAACCTAATCGAAAGAACAGGGCCAAAAATCTACCGTAGTGAGTGGCCATCTCCAATTACTAGTCAGCAAAGCCATGCCCCAAAATACTGTGTGACGAGTGGCCACCTCACACCAACTTCAGCAAACCAGGGCCCCTAATCTACTGGTTGTGAAGAGTGGCCACCTCACTCAAAAACAACTTTCAGCAAAACCATGGCCGCAAATCGACTGTGGTGACGAGTGGCAACCTAATTCCAACACGACTTCCGCAAAGCAGAGCCCAAAATCTACTTGTAAAGGAGTGCCACATCTCAAACTAATCTGCAAAGCCAGGGCCCCAATATTACTGTGTGACGAGTGGCCACCTCAAACCCCAAAACTACTCAGCAAACCAGGGCCCCAAATCACCTGTGTGGACAGTGGCTTACCTCACTCTGTGTTCTGGTCGCGGCCAAATTTCATCCAAAGCCACCTTTCTTACTGCACCATTCAGAATTTAAGCCACAACCGAACCAGTGTGGGCCTTGCAAGCAGAACAGGCCCGGGGTGGTACTTTCATGCATGGTGCATTTTGCCCTTCAACACCTTATACCTAGGATAGGTTTCTCGGAAAAACCGACGGCCGAAATTTTTTGTGGGCCCTACGGGTAATCTCCCAATTTCACGCCGTGGCCCTGCAGGATAGAAAGTTTCACCCCCTGCCGGGCCCCGGCCAAGTGAAAGTGTACTTAGGGATTTGTGCCACGTAGCTGTAGTAGATTACGAGTGACTTTTAGCCGAAACTACGTTCGCAGTCTGTCGTGGCCCGGCTATTAGAAAGTTTCGCAGCCGTGGATCGGATCGAGATTGGAGACGTGCGGTTAGTCACCACGATTTGTTGTCAGCAGTAAGATAGAAGATTACCGGTAGGTTACAGACAAAAAATGTCGGCCACCTGTCGGTTTCAGGGAAACCTATCTAGGATAGAACTTGAAGGGGTATACCGCATGCATGGAAGAGGGACACACCGTGCCGGTTTTCGTCGCAGCCCGACACCGTCGGGTGTTTAAATTGTGATGGGTCCAAATGAAGGGCCTATGGATGGAAGTTGGTCGCGACCAGAACGATACCTGTGTATGATACTTATAATTGAAAAGTGCCAAGGCCACCGCAGCGGGACCAACGTGATCGGGTCACGGTAGCCACTACGCAAAGATCCGCTAAAGATTGAATTTATGGAAGCCGGAAGCGGTTCGCCCTGGACTTATTTTTTCACCCTTTACTTTGGAGTTGGATTCTAGGGACAATTTCCCGCTTAAGACCGAGGCAGTGGTCCGCCTCTGGATTGTTGTTTTTTTCAAAAGGGAACTTTGTCAATTTTCGAAAATGGAACTTTTATCCATTTTCAAATCTAGACATTTTGTCTCGGAATCTTCAAATTGGAGTTTAGTGACGGCCCGCATTAACGTTTTTTTACCCTGAAAAATATCCGTTTGTTTAGATGTTAAATACGTCACATCAGGGCACGGTTGACCATTCCTGGGTTAACATCGGATTCCCAATGTAAAAATTTAAAAAATGCCATCAGTTTCCATGTAAGTATCAGATGGCGCAGTCGATGCGGTCTATTGACCCCAAGTCAGACCAGACGCAAACCCAACGGCCGCTAGGATTCCAAGATTTTACAGGCTCGAGTCTCAGTCAAGGGGTAAGTATTGTTTTTTCTTCTGTTTGTGCTTACTTTTTTCTTTTATCACTCGGTCCCCGGCCCGATTCCCTGGGGGAGCGGAAATGCGGAACTAAGGTTCGTAAGTATGTTTTTTCGCTTTTTTATCCAGTTTTTTTTTTTTTTACAAAACCTGTGGCGAAACTGTTGCGACCAGCTTTGTTTTCCAGCACGGAGGCATGACATTTTTTTTAGAGGTTCAATGGAAAAAGAGCGACAAACTCCCCACCACGCCGGCCCCCCTCGTGGCCTCCCTTTCGCCCAACTCCATGAGGAATTAAAAAAAGAAAGGTACCAAAAAGAAAATGGTACTTTACCCTTGATGAGACGCTACCTGGGAATTCCGGAACACTATGCGGTCTAGTCTTGGTCTGGCGTTGGGTCATCGCCGTATCCACTGCTGCCCACCTGATTCTTACATGAAAAAGGATGGCATTTTAAAGGAGTTTGGAGCTATTTTTGTTCACATCTAACTATGGGTTCGCTCTGGACTTATTTTTTCACCCTGTATTGGGGGTTGGGATCTAGGGACAATTCACGCTATAGACCGAGGCAGTGGTCCGCTCTGGATTTTTTTTTTTCAAAAGTGGGCTTTTTCAATTCGAAAATGGACTTTTATCCCCATTTTCAAAAATCTAGACATTTTGTCCAATCTTCAAAATTGGGTTAGTGAAGGCCGCATTCAGTTTTTTTTACCCTGAAAATATCCGTTTTGTTATGTGTGAAATACGTCACATCAGCACGTGGACCCTTCATCGATTCCAGGTATAAACTTTAAAAAATGCAATCATTTCCAGGTAAAGTATCAGATGGAGCAGTCGAGCGGCGATGGCCCAAGACTAGACGCAAACCCAACCGCTGGATTCAAGATTTACAGGCTCGAGGCTCATTCCAAGGGTAAGTATTTGTTTTTCTTTTTTGCCTTACTTTTTCTTGTCACTCCCCGATTCCCGGGAGGCGGAAATGCTAAGGGTGAGTAGTGGTTTTTCGCTTTTGTTATCCAGATTTTTTTTACAACGAAACTCATGGCGAAACTGTGCGAGCGCGTGTGTTTAACAAATTTTTTAAGTCAAAATTGAAAAAAAAAGAGCGACAAAATCCCACCCCACCCTTGCCTGGACCATTTCGCTCCTCCAGAGGAGGTAAAAAAAGAAAAGGTGAGACAAAAAGAAAAAAATTTCTTACCTTGGATGAGACTCGAACCTGGAAAGCCGGAATCCTAGCGGGCTTGTCCTGCGTCTGGTCGTTGGGCCATCGCAGTATCCACTGCGCCATCTGAAACTACCTGAAAAGGGTATTGCATTTTAAAGATTTGTGGACTATTTTTTCATCCTACTAAACTTGTGTTCGCTCGGAATTATTTTTTCCACCCTTAACTATGCTCGGTTGGATTAGGGACATTTTCCAACTAAAGAATGCGCCAGTGGTCCGCTCTGAATCTTAGTTATTTTCAAAAGTGGAGAATTTTTCAACATTGAGGTTTTCCCGCCGCTAATGACGTAGACGTCCGTGTTGATGTCACCCGGATCAAACGTCACAGCTTAACTGAAAGCTAAGTACAAGCCCGGATTGGGTACGCACTTGCTACGTGATTAGTGGCGGGAAATTCCTGGAGTATAAAAGGAGCGATCGCCAGCGATCGGTATCAGTCGAGCCGACACTGCAAAGCACAAACACTTATGGTGGATACTCAACATCGTCAGATGGCAGCAAACGAGGAGGGGCTACCTCGTCAGTACTAGATAGAAAGCGGGGAGGAGAGGAGAGAACGATGAGAAAGAAGACGCGGGGTGGATTACGGGGATTGGTAGGAGCAGCAGCTACGGCAGCCAGACCCGAGGCTTTGCGAGAATGTCGAGGGTTGGAAGCAAAGGCGCAGCAGACTCCGGCGCAACCACTTCATCAGCGGAACCGACGCTTTTCCCCGACCACGTTGCTGCCGGAGCCAAAGGAGACGGGGGAATGGGCTCGGTACATCCAGCTCATCGGACCAGGCTATCCTGCCAAGATAGGAGCAACTTGCCGTTGTTGTCCCCATGGTAGCCGTGCCTGATGACATCGGTGCGAGTCGTTATGAGGCTTGACTTAGACACAACGCTGACAATGGGACTTCAGACGACACAGACCTTGTCTGTAAATCAAATGGGTTCAATCAAACAATCATCACATCAAACCGTGAAATACAGAAATCAAATTCTAGTACGGTACAAGTGGATTTCACAATGAAATCAAAATTATATAGGTTATAGATTGCTACAATCGCACAAATGGAGAAAAAATGCATCAGTGCGATTATTGAATGAGAAAAATAGTGATGACAGTCGCTGCTAAACGCGGAGCGTGTAATTTTCAGTAACCTCACCTAGCCGCATGTGGTGTAGGTCTGCAACTACTGCTCCCAGTGTCTCCAAACCTGCTGCTTTGTTGCTCTCCCATGGCCACAGGACTTCGAGACTGGTGTCATTTATATGTTGAGAGTTGTTGTCATGACCGCACAGAGAAGTTAATTATAGGAGGTAAAGTTGTGATGCGTCGACCTCACTCCCATCGCCGGAGATTATCTAATCCCCAGTAAAGCAAGAATTTAGTCAGACGGGCCCGGAGATGCAGATGCAGTGGGATATTATCGGCAAATAAGATGGAATAAGAAAGCCAGTTGGATTCAACTTCCAATGCCTATCACTATACGAATGAACAGGAAAGTGTCCGCATGAACTATGTTGCGTGAGGAGTCATCTGAATCGCCCGCCCTATTGATCGAGAGCTTGGCCCACTGGTTAGGATTTCGCCTTTGGTGCAGGGAATGGCCCCGTTTCAAAACCCTGGTAGGGTACTAGCTGGGATTTAAATCACCTGACATCGGCAGTGCTTATTGTTGACAAAACAATTTGGCATTGCGGGGGATTTCCCGAACAATGATTCATCATGTTTACGAACTTTTTGCATGCGAATAAGAATGAAAACCTGAAGTAACGTTTGTGAAATTCTAAATTTTATCAAATGACGTAGCAAATTTCATCTTGGAATTTTAACATTTTGGTGATGTCCTTGGGGAAAGGAAAAATCAGGAACATTGAATAATTGAAGCACCTGGCCGATTTTTTTTCTAATCAAAACGCCAAATCAGCCCGCATGGGATTGATAAAAACGCTTCGGAGTTTTGAAGAGAATTCAAGCGAAAGATAGCATATGATTGGTGTAAGCATCGTACTCGTTTTGAAGAGACTCATAGAACATTGCTAGCATTTGAATTGAGTTGTAAGCTATTGTACTAGTAACAGCAAGTAAGTTTGACAAATGGAATCGTGAAAGATAGTAACGATGACTTGCCAACCAAGCATCTGCGACTTTCATTGAGTTTCTTAAGCCCGCACAGTCGCTTTGTTAATCAATCCCAATTCGGTCTAATTTTATGTAATTTTAATTATATGCGGTCCCAAGGGACGCACAAACAAGCTCTCCAATGACGCCTGTATAGAAGATTCTAGGACATTCATCCCGACGCGTCACCAAGGCAATTCGCGCGTGTGTAGTACATTATCTGGTGACTGACCTAAAGATACACACAATCGAATGTTTGTACATTGTACGTGTCATGTAAACCATGCTTGACCGCGCCCACACCAAACCGTCCCGCTCATATAATTATGACAGCATCAATACTACTCCTATTGCATTTCCTTTCAAACTTGGTTCCACTGCCGGAAAATAGCCATGCATATTTGCTGTCACCTTATTAAACTAAATGTCACCTTGCACTGATGACAACTGTTTGGTTCAGGAATGACTCTAAGTTCAATACCGACACAGTATATCTCACTAGTTCACCATTATAAGTGCGCGCATAATCTACGATTATTTAGGAGTACGTTTTCAACCCTCACTTTCCGGGATTGACTTATGGGCGCACTTTAATTAACAGGGCTAAAAACATACCACACCAACACGGAAAGTCTTATTTAAATAGCCGAGACCAACCGGATTTTCCCATTATCATTGCGCAAAAAATTTTAGGAAGACAAGATAGACGGAGAATCATGAGAAAGAGGACATAAGAAACACTAGAATCTATTCTGAGACAAGAGGACAGAAACAATAGAATCTCATTCTGCGTAGTGGAAGGGGAGGCTCAATGCATAATCAACAAGACAAAACCGAAAGAACAAACTAGAATGCATCAAATGAAAGAAGGAATGGAACAATCACAAATGATAGACAAGAAATTCCTACATGTCTGTCTGTGCAGACTTTTACCAAGACCTATACAGCTCCAAGACTAATGACACTGAAGCAGAGCAGGTCAACAAGATTAGGCAAACCACCTCCCAAGAATAACAGAGAGAGAGGTGGAAGAAGCAATAAAGGACATGAAAGACAACAAAGCACCACGGGCCAGATGAAATCACAAGCGACATCATCAGATTGCCGGAGATGACATCTTAGGGAGCTGACTAAGCTTTACAATCAAATTCTGGATAGAAAGTATACGAAAAGGCTGGAAGGAGGCAAAAATAATCCTCCTCTTTAAAAAGGTGATAAGAAATGACATTAAAAATTACAGACCCCTCAGTTGTATCTCACGCTTATAAGATATTCACCAATCTACTAGACGCATCAAAAACCTCCTTGATGAGTAATCAACCAAGGGAACGGCGAAGGAGGCTTTCCCGACTCATATTCTACAATGGACCATCTGCATGCCTTGAATCAACTCATCGAAAAGGCCAATGATGCAACTGAAAAGATTGTGTTGGATACATAGACTTCGAGAAAGCCTTCGATTCTGAGAACACCAAATACCTATTCACATCACTTCGCAAAGCAGGAATAAACGAGACATATGTACAACTTC
>JAMKCH010057873.1:0-30293 GCA_023653785.1 Ophioderma brevispina
AAAAAATTAAGGGCCCTCCTGAGGAAATCTTTGTGTCAGCTGTTAAAGGAGCTCACAAAATGGTTGTCAGTTGCATTAACGGCTGTTTCAGCTAGTACCGACGCCATCAAAATTTATGACCCATCTCCTTAATAGCTGTAGATAATCTTTGGTTAAAACAACAATCACGGCTTTGCTGCAGTTTGCTCTCTGACGCCACTTTTTCGCAAATACCACAAAGAAATTTTGGCTTGTAGGTGTCTGGCTTCTGGTGAAGGTCAACAGATTACGCAAGACCAGGAGAGGCAAGTACGCAAGAGTTGATAGAGAATAGGTGCCATGAAGCTTTAAAATGTGTAAAATAAACTGAGTGACTTGGAACGATGAATACATAAAGCTGGGAGCCATGAGCACAGGTGGTGGACTGCGTTGTGAATCATAATCACCAGTGTGAGTATAAAAACGTGTCAATATCATAGACATTTTATGTTTGTATTGTTTTTTGCAACATTTAATCTTGCTAGAGTTGGTGTGTTTTGGGAATCATAATCAATAATAAGTGTCATTTATCATGTTTGTATTCCAGAAAGTCTCCACAGCCCCAAAAATGACAGTGGGAATTCCCACGCCCTTCTAGTAAAAACAAAATGGATGGAGAATTCCCATCATGAAATTAGAAAGGTACGTGGGAATATTCTTAATTGAGTAGCTAACCACAAATATCTCTGGGAATTCCCATGATTTTACTCACACAATGAAAACAATTATCCCATTTACCAAAGAATACTCTCACTTAGTAGCTCTAAGTAGACTGACCAAAGATGACTCTGCATGGGAATTCCCATACCTTTCGCGCTGACTGACCACGTCCCATTTTCCCATTTCTCAAATGAAAACATCACTTAAGAGGCTGAATTTAGTATTAGCTCCTAAATTAGAAATATTACTTTTTTGCACCAAAGAAATATTTCTCAGCTTAATCTTGTCAACGGAAAGGTATATGAATTCCCGGAGCCATCTTCTTAAATGTGGAACGAGATAAACTCCTCAAAAAAGTTTGGAAATTCTTTTCAGACATGTATTTCTCGCGGACAAGATAGCTCAATCAGGTAAGCTCTCGACTCCAGTGTAGTGTGCTCATCCATGCGTATAAGGCGTGCGTTCGAGCCCTGTGAGATTCAGTTATCTTGTAATTTCCCTGGACAAGAAATTAACCGCTTGGTTGTCCCGATTTACCCACGCGATATTTGGGAAGGTGGTCCCGGCTGCGATGGTTATCTCGATGTTTGTTTGCTGATAAGGGAAAGCGCTGATTATTTATTATTATTTAATCTTTCTTTATTGAGGGTAAAAACAGCTTCAGTGTCAAGCACTGCTTTCCAAGCAGGCCCTCACATACAGAAAATAGCAGTTACATTATATACAATAATTATAAAACATAACAATTATAATACAGATAAAAAACAAAATACATGTTAGTCACTAACAAATAAATATATTTGGTACACAAAATTACATTTGATGAATCTTTGACCTGACTTGACTCAGTGTCAAGTTTTCCATATCAGTTCTGATTGTTGATGGCAAGTTGTTCCAGGCATATGTTGCCCTGACATGAAATGTGCGCAATCCTGAATTAGATTTAAATTTTGGTATAACCGATGTGTTAGTAGTGTGATTTCTTGTGAGATGTGAATGATTATCATGAATAAAATCAAACTGAGTAGATAAATATGATGGACTAAGATTTCTTAAACATTTAAACACCATAAGTAAAGGGTGATTATGCCATTGTTTATCAAGTTTGACCCACTGGAGCGTCCTCAATTCATTTATTCGGTTATTAATATCAGCGACGTATTCTTGCCTAGCTTAAATTATTGAAGAACCTGTAATTTGTTTGAATTAGCTGAGAAATTTGACCAGACAGTGCTTCCATAGTCAAAGGAGGATAACAAGAGTGTTTGAAACATTACTGATAGTGAGTCTGGCAAGAATAAATTTCATCTTGTGCTAATACCCGTTCTCTTAGACCCCATTGTTACACAAAATAATAACATGAGGGACCCAGACATATTGCTATCTAATTTTCCACCCAAGTATTTGAACTCATCTACTCTATCACATTTGTATTATTATATGTTAATTGTACATCATTGAATTTTTAACGTACCTTTTTAGTCCAAATATCTAAACTTAGTTCTTATCTTACATTTAAAGTAAGTTTGTTGCTTTGAACCAATCGGTACATTCTTCAAGCAGGATTCTATTGATTTGGAGATCAGACACATTTTTAGCTTTACACATTAGTAAAGTATCATCAGCCCGAGCCTCACAACCACAACCAACCCCTCCCACAATACGAAGCAGACTTCGTAATACACTTTTTAGCGCCAGCATTAGCCGTCCACCGTCCAAACCCTATCCATAACACCGAGAAACCTCCCTTATGGTACCAATACACTCAATATCGAACCCTGAGGAATTCCTATATGAACAGGAAATATGTCCAACTGCCATTCCGCATATTAGCAAGCCCGTCCAAACCCAACTTGGTCATGGATGCAGAAGCACCAAGAAAGATTAAGTAAAGTAGATTACATACACACTCAAAATAATTGACACACAACATTGATCCACATTTGTTGAGTAATTGCCCTTTTAATTTCCCCGCCCAATAGCTTAACTCGAAAAACAGATTCCGACAAATCCACATCGCAGGCAAATGGTGACGTCAAAGTGATGACCACCATAATTTACGTTGTTGTGACCACCATATCGCAGTGTTGCCACTTCCAATAATAATTAAACACAACCGAAATGACAACAAAATATGTCATTCTGTAACTTTTTTTTCTACTTTATTACTACTTCATTAATCCATTCAATATTACAGTTATCGTCAGCAATAACAATTCGATTAAACACCGCTGTTTGGTATCACATTGACGTCATCACGAGTCGGCGGCCGCTTTGATCAATGAAGCCACCGTGGCGAAAAAATTCAGCCCGGTGTTCTTCGGAAAAGTCAAAAAAGGCAAAAATTAAAACATGCTCTATTTATGTTAATTTTACTCACTGGATCTTTTTTCGGAATTCGTGATTGTAAGTACATATATTTTATGAAGTAAGTCAAAAAACTGAGCTTTGACAAAATCTTGACATAGCCTTTAACAGGTTTGAAGTCGGATAAAGTTGAATTTTAGTACAGTTTTTGAAGTCTGTTCCCCCAGATATGATTTGAAACCATAAAGCATCACTATAATCTATACCATAATGTTAATTTTTTTATAAGAATTTCATGATTCACTGACAAACGCTTTCTTCACCTAAATCAAGAAATATAACACATGTAGCATAACCATTTTATCCATATTTTTTAAAATATCATCCTGAACATCATTGAACGTTGTGGACGAAGTTGAATAGTTAGAACGGAAACCAGATTGAGCATGGATAATAAACCTGCATTAGTTAAATTATGTTCATTCAATTTCTGCAACTGGTTTGTAAACTCCCGTCATTCCAGTAATGGGCTTTTTAATAATCAATAACTCCAAGAACCGATAGTTTCAAGTTTACCATTCTTGCAACTTTCCCAGTATGTGGGCTGAGCTGCCGAGCCAGTCAGAGCTGATTCATTGTTATTACAGAGTAAGACAATTTTTAAGAAAACGTCTGAACAAAAAAACAGTTCAATGAAATAAGCTTTGAGAGCTGGAGCTGGACTCCTACGTAATTTTATTTCAAAATGGATTTTTAGACAGTTGTTGTCTGCAGTTGCCATATCTTCTTGCATCCCAACATGTCTCTTTGTGGAGGGTGGGGGTTTGGGTTATTTAAGTTAGTAGGAGGGGTTGGTGCGCTGTGTGGCATTCTGGTATGGGTTTTTTGGTGGTTTTGTGGTTTATGGGTTATTGGACAGAGGTTCGTGTTCAATGAAATATGGGTGTCTGATTTCTTGTTTTGAAATGAAAATGAGTGCATATTCCAATATTTGTATTTTACAATGGGTTGTGCTTTGCCTCAGTGAGTCGGAGAAGAATCACATCCTTTGGATGACGCGGTTTCTTGCTCCTGATCCTCCTGGCTGAGCTCATGAGCAAATTTTAATTTTAATTTTTATTTTTTTTCTTGATATGTCTGTAATTGTTCCAATTTTGGATGTTCTTAGCCGAATATGTAATAAATAACATAAATAAATAAATAAATAAGAATACAATTGATCATGAACGGCCCTTCAATAAATTTGAAAAACTAGTGACAAAAACGGAGAGGGCCTATAATTACCTACATATATTTTGTACCTGAGACAGGTTACAAGATGAGCAGCATTTTGAGATAAAGGGCCCTGCAATTTTCAACATCCTAGCATGAATTCATATAATCCTGGTGACTTATTTTGAAATGGTGCACATTTGATCAAAACAAATTACAGCTGTATTGTACTAAATTTGTAAACTTATTGCATGGCATTATTGCATTGATTGAGCACACACATTAAGAACAGGGATTTAACATTAGGTTATTAAATTTACTACCAAGTTCATTGCCAATAGAAGAAAGTAAGGACTATTGAAATCATTTGCAGTATCTTTATATCACTTGAGCATTTATTATTTATTAGAAATTGAAGTTGGTTAGAAGTTTTGTTAGGTACAATTTTCTTTATTGTTTTCCATAGATTTTGCTATTATGCATATTGTTACTAAAGCATCATTGCAAGTATGTTTTTGTTTAGGTAAAAATACTCCATATTGTGACTTTATTTCTAAGTGATTTTGCTTTATTCCAATCCTTGATTATTAGTTTGGTTGAGCTTTTGCAAATAATAGGTCCCTATCTTTAACTAATCTTAAAAATTCACATTGTCCAATTCAGGTAGACAAACCTTTATTCTTTTTTCTTTGAATGGGCTGTTTGTTGCATGCTTCAGTGAATAGGTTGCCATTGGGTTATGAAGTGCATCATTTACATTATCAAAGAGCATATGTTATCCCAGTCAATATTCTGAATAGTATTAATAAATTCTAATTCACTGAAGTTTTTAAAATATTCTAGCACTTTACACTCTTGGTGGATGGAAGTTAAGTTGCTTACATTTCTTACAAAATTGTTAAGAGTGGGTCACTTAGTCCAGACTAGCACCCCAGAGGAAATAAACATATTCTGGCTTAGACCCAAATATTAAAATCAAGTTTTAGTTTCTGTTATTCTTGTATAATCAGTAATGATTTGTTTCATGTGAGAATTGTGCTAAACTGGCACTTCCTTAAATAGCAGTTTAATCCCGGTCGGCTGGCATCCCTTGAATGATGCTAAATGGTTTTATGGTATGTTGGGTCACAGTGATCGCGCCATTGTGAAAGCGCTTTAGAGGCCAAATAGAATAAGGCGCTATATAAAATTTCTGACTATTATAATAGTATTATTTAATTGAAAATTGCAATTACATGTGCCTCTTTTGCATATCAGGTGCATAGCTCAGGTATCTCTGCAATGACAACCAAATAAAGAATGATTTCTTAGATGGTTGAGTGACACTCATTTGAATATTGGTAGGTTTGAAAAGACAGTGGAAATTTCAATACCTCCAGTTTAAGAGCTACACAGGGTTACTGTGACAGCTTAAGAGGATTTTGCTTGACCGCGGGTCTGTGAATAGGAAAAGGTCAAGAGTGGTCATTCAGTATTTCATCCATACCAGATGTACAGAGCTCGTGCCATGAGGCCAATTGAAGGTGGCAATCCCAGACATCAGTTGTAGCCAATGTTGGAGTAAGCCCTAGTGTCTGCATCAAAATGGAAAACAACAATTTCGTGCAAACTGGTAATGGGGAAGTGAGACCCAGAAGAGGTTGTCTGTCACCGGGAAAGCAAACACTCGGAAAGACCGGTTTTAAAAAAAAATTTACAGGCAGGTTTGTTGGGGGGCCAGTATTGACAAGGTGGTGTCGGCAAAAACGGTGTGGAAATTAAAAATTGTAACAGAAATTCATGTTTCAGATGAAAGCAGATTTGGGGAAAGTTGTTACGAAAAGAACGATGAATATACGTCAAAATAGGTCTGATGTGAAATCGTTTATTTTGGGCTCGGCAAAATACAATGCTTAATCAACAGTGTCAAAGAATGGCGATTTTAAAATACCGCAGTATATGACAATCGGATTATATGATGATTTGAGGAAAATGACAAAAATCTATAATTATAAACTAAATATTAGGCATCTAAAATTTTGAAAAACTTCGGGGATGCTAAGCACTTGATGAACAAGTAATTAGGCGGAAATTCGCAAAAAACCTTCAAAAAAGTGAATACGACCGGATGTGATGCGTTTAGACGATGCGGTGGGTGGAACAGAGAGTGATGCCCAAGGGTTGGATGTGATGAGTGGGAGCTCACTTTTTGGGGTACCAATGATGGAAATGGCACGTCTATGGGTTGCATATTGTTCGGATAGTGAAGTGGGTGTGCCATGCTGAACTTGCATATTACATGTGGCTCAAACCATGGATTTATACATAACAGCCTTTCCGTTGCCCTGATAGGGTGCAGCTCGAGGAGCAACTAGTCGTCTGAATGGCAGTTTTAGCATTTTGGTAATCACATGAGACCATGACGGTCATTAATGATGGAGATGCCAAGTAGAACGACACTGTCGCCTCTTCTAGCGTTGTTCCAAAGAAGTGGGAGACTTGGATGGCCTGTTTCAGCATCTTTCTTGGTTGATATTGTTAAGTTTTACACTTGCAGGCACCGAAAAGTACATTCCATGAAGTTGCCCAAGACTCGATTTCCGGCAAGTCTTTGTTGAGCGAATGGCAGATGGGATTCGGTCTCTTAAATTATGAAGGTCATGCGTTGTGACATCGTCTGCGGTTTAGAAGATGGATGGTTCAGGATCGGATTCTTTCTGTGATGTAGTCAATGAATATTAAATAAAAGAGAATGAGAGCCGTTTGTACATTACTTAGGAAGGCCTTTATAAAATTTCTCCTACAGTCTGGGTAGAATCTCCGGGCTTCTTGTTCAATAGTTGGGCAGGCAATTGTCCTTAGTTATGGGGTAGAAACAAATCCCTTCGGGTCATCAGCCGAATCCTTGCCAGTTTCTTTCCTATAGTTAAAGAGACGCTTAAGACACTTTTAGTGTACTGCAGCGTGGACTTGGATACCGATCGGTCAAGGATAATTTAGTGAAGCAGGATGTCCAGAAACAATGTTGTAAAAAGGGTTAGAGAATTGTTTTGCTAAAATAGCTAGATTAGGGTTGGTAACACTCTCTTCCAAGGCACTATAAATATGATGGTGGCCCGCTTATGGTCATACTGTTGACTAAACAATAAAACCATTCTTTGACAGCTTCTCCGCCTTTATTACTTTCTTTTTGTACCACATCGGGTACTATGATGTTGAAATTGTCAATGTTTGGTGGAATTTCAGAGATTTAATTAAGTGTGTTGGAAGTCTATGATGGTGGTTGTGAATGATGACTGCGACAGAGATGGACTCAATGGTGAGGACTCTCGATGTTGTTTCCAGCAGACATTTGGTTTGCTTCTACCAACAGTGCCTGTTTTGACATATAGCAATAGATACTGTTCGATGTGTGATCTCTCGATCTATTTGGGCGATGATCAGCCGTTTCTCTGTGGGTTTCCTTCAGACAAATGACATCGATTTTGACAATATCAGCAATGGTAGAAAGCCTTCCGCCTTCATAAACCTTCAAGGTTTGGTGGTGTAAGATTCATAGCTTACACTGGCGAGCAGTTACTCACAGGGGAGACATCGACGGGTTCTTTTCTGCGCACCAGGTGAATCGGAAGTATAGCTTAAATAAATTGCCCCAAATCAGCTTGCACACCACATGCATGTTATACGAAAATCCGTAGACGCCGTCAAGTGGTTAAGTATTTGTGTCACTTTTGGTATACAGAGAATACATTGAATTCATCGAGTGCATCGAACCGTGCACAGCTGAACTTACACCGGATTGATATATAAATGCACTTTTTTCATAACTAACTAGCGTTTGAATTGTAAAATTTAGTTCCATAGATCATGGCGCATAAAGTTCTTCTCAAGTTCATATTTGCGGGAGTCTTCATAAAAAGTAATAGGACAGTGCGTACGTTTAAAAGTATGGGAGTGTTATTTACAACCCAAACTAAGAAGATTACAGGCGACCACTATGGCTTGGGCAGTGGATGGCACTATTGGTATGGCTTCGGAGCTGTTTTGGTATAAGATTTATATCATTGATATGCATCGTCTCTACTCTCTACTTTTTATTCTCTCAAGGTCTTCTCTCTCGCAATCCATAGATCATTAAAAGCATTTCTATCCAAAGATTCATGCCAATCTGGAATTTGCCGATCATCAATTATGATAGCCCTTTTGCACGTGCTGTCACCACTGTACGGGGGCGTCGTAATGTGACAGGGAAATGTGACGACGGAGGAGGATTTGGTGAGTTCTACAATACGAATTCTTGTTTATCATTATCTGCAGGGCCGTAATCCTGGCACCATTTTACACAATGCACATTCAACTGGTAATCCTAACACGACCGTTAACTTTACAAATTCAAACTTAAGCTCTAGCACGACATTCGCAATAAAATACCATTCAAGTGGTGGTCGTGGCACGATATTCGCATTACACATTCAACTGGTATCTTGGCAACAGGTCACAGTCATATAGTCGATTTGACGAGATTCGATGTAGGAATCTCAAATTTTTACGCGATTTGAGCCCACTGAGTCCGAAAATCCACTTTTGAAAATCCCTCCCCACCCAAAAAAAAAAAGGATTTTGAAAATTCCAAATTACACATTCGTTTATTTGGACGAGATATCGATGTGGAATTGATTTTCCAAGCCGATCTGAGCCTACTTCGTTGTTTCGTGAGCCCACCCGTCTATGATTTTCAGTGTTAAATCAGGAACATTTTTCCTCACACATTGCTCATACATAGACAATTTCTATATTAAAATTTCCCTTTATAAACTATAGTTATTGTATTTTGTATTGATCGAGTTCCCAAGTAGAGTTCCTGGGAATTGTATGCGTCTCTCTATTCACTAAGTTATACTGTACCCTTTGTTTCAAGGGCACTGATCCCACGCTATGCGTTAGCAGTGTCCTCATATCAATCAACATTTATTGTTTGCTTATCAAGCATAATCTATTCTTATTGCATAGTTTTGGTTATCATGATAATCTCTTCTATATGATATTATTCTTGAGATGAAATAAATTTGATTGATTGATTGAGGATTAGAAATCCCCTTTTTGACGAATCAGAAAAGATAAAATGGATGTTGTTTCTACACACAAGTAACCCGAGTAGGTGATGTCTTGCACAGGGCGCCATATACACAATGCTATATCGTGTGGTAAGATTTTTCAAGCCGATCTGAGCCTAGTGAGTCAGAAAACCCCATTTTTTGAAAAATTGCTCAGATCGGTAAACGAAAATTCCATGTGGCTGTATCATCAATTTTTGATTACAGTGGCGGCCGCCAGAACTTCGTTGTATGTAATCATTCTATCCATTTATCTCTTCACCTATCATAGAATCATTTGTGAGGGTCAAACCAAACGTCTACACAGATTTACTGATAAATTGAAAATTAAAATCATTAAATGGGTAATTCTGATCGCACCTGTTGTGTACATTATTATACAGACTGGTCCCAAAAAAATATACAATCAAAGATTAATTTTTTTTGGTCACAAATTTAAGTTCATCTCATCTGAAGTTTTACTGATTCTTTTTTTGAGTGTTCCAGCTTCATGAGATTTTTAGTTGGTGTAATTTGGGGGTCTGCTGGTTTTTAGGGTTCTTATCTGAGGACTGTTGAAAAACCGGTTGGCCAGTTTCGGTCCTGATTTCAACAAAGTTGCCATTGATAATCACCTTCAAGACATTCTTATTGAAATGAAAATTAAAAAGTAGGTTTTAAAAGTGTTGTTTATATATATAAAATGTGTTTATAATTTATAATGGTCACAATTGCTATCAATAAGGTAGAATGGGAAATTCAATCGAACAGTCTTGTTGCCTGCGGCACTTTACTCCAGGTTTCGCAGAAGGTAGAACCATAAAAAACCTTGTTGAAAGTACGCTTGAACCTTTGAACACAACCACCTTTCTTATTGCTCTACTTTGTTGAACGCTGCTTTCTTCATCATATTCCTCACTGGCATCTTTGAGGCAGTGTGAGAATAGGGGAAGGGTAAATTGTCCTCACATTAGAGCGTTGTCACACATTGTCCCTCAACAGACATAGGAACTTGTTACATTAGTTTATGCAGTCAACTTCCCCAAATTTCTGAATTTCAGAATTATTGATCTCATCATTTCACCACAACATAATATTGCTTTCAATGAAAAATGATATCTTTTTAGTTCACTGCATGATAATACTTTCACCCTGATCTGTACAATATCTTTTGTTTGAAAATGGTTTAATCTCACAATGATGATACACGCCTTATACTTAGTTTATTGAACCTTCAGGTGAAATTGGCCCAAGTGATAGTTTATCCTTTGTGTCAAACTGACAATATCTCCGCTTGAGTCCATCAAATTGGATGGAAGATAAAAGCGAGGATGTAGCTTAGGATCTGTCTAACAAATAAAGTCAAAATATCTGACAAATAGCACAGTTATATTTTCCTTTACAATTTTTAGTTGATTGTATAGTTTTTATTGGGAAGGCTGTACGTTTAAATACTCTACTTGTTTTACTACAGCACGTTTCTACTGGGCAAGCGCAAACCCTACGGCGAGCGTCATATGATAGTTCGTGGTGGTGTAATCGTGTTAAACTGATGGTCTGTGCCTGGCATCGTTCATTGAATTCTTACACCTGGTTTTGGTTTGCATGTTGGTCTGGTAAATAGTACCCGTTGTTATCGTCTTTTTAATACCTCTTTATACATATTTTAGTCAGGATCGTACAAAGCAACAGCATCAACAGACACAAAGTAATTGAATTATTAAAAAAAGAAAAGCATTACAAAAACAATCTAAATAAAAAAAAGAAACATCAACAAGAACAACGAAACTACAAAATACCAAAAACAAAACGGTTGTGTCGAATACTCACGACGCGTCACGGCGCGGAATAGAATATATTGCACATAAAATTAAAAGACTTCTCCCGTGAATTAATTCCAGTTCACTCAAATCATCGAGCCATGTACATCAAAAGAGGTAGAAAAAGTTTTGTTAAGCTTCTTGACACGTACCAGGGTATAATTACATAAGGTATCTTTGGTAGAATGGTAGAAAATATATTAAACTCATAGGATTGGGATTTCTTTTTACAAATTAAAGACAGTGAGAAGAAAGCCAAGAAGACATGAAGATCATAAAGATTTGTACTGCACACAGAATTTGCTAGTGCACTCAATCAAAATTATGCCGTGCTGTTGTTTTTTTCATACAGAATCAAAGACGACGAACGTTGGCTTGATTTTCATGCTCTAAATTATGATGAAGAAAATGCTAACCCACCCAATCACATAGAGAACTGTTATAACTGTAAACTTAAATTGCTATGCTATTCAGCAGGTACCTGTTATAACTGCTCAAGGTATACACTGCATACAGGGCTATCATATCACAATTGTATTATGCTTTATTCCGTAAAGTTCTGAGGATTAAAATCATTCACCTCCCACATCCTCCCTCTCGAGTTGTTTGTAGTGGATAAGAGCATCGATTTGTCTAATGCAGGTATCACCGGTTCGAATACCCAGCCATAACAATTTTTAAAATAAATGTATTTCAATATTATTTTTAGAGGAAAGAGAAACATTCCTAAGTCCCGGGTTGGAAACACGCTTGTACAATACGTTAAGGAACAGTAACCCGTTCCATGGTTACTGCTTTATAGCACTGTATGCAGTCTATACATTGAGTCAGTGATAACGTACCTGCTGAATGGCATTTACCAGTTATAACCGGTTACTGCTATGTGAATTGGTGCTCGCTAACGGTAACTTGCGATTGCACTCAAACGCATACCAGAGACAAAAAATGGCGTCAGAATAGCGACTTAAACGAATTGTGTGCTTTCACTTTCGGAGTATTAACACACGCATTACCAATGGATGCAGCACACCCAGCTCTTAATTACCATCAGTTTATACCGCCTGCGTCCCAATGACCCTGAGTCGTAAAATGAAATTTTGGATATTAAACTTTTCTCAGGATATTATATATGAACATAAACCAAAGACGAGGTGTTAGGATGTACAGTTAGCCCTCGTCCAACTGAAAGGTTTTTTTACTACAATTCACGGCAAGCTGTGTGTTGGGGGGGGGGGGGGACATCCTGAATTTTTTTTCTATTAGGGTAAATGTGTGATCTGGTTTGGTTGTCAATGTGTAGCTACCCCTACCTTCCGAATTTGATGCGCTAAAATGACCGCAAAGGACGAACCTACCATTACGTAAAAGCCTCAGATCATATTTTCGGTTTTTCTTGGGTGCTGTGCGACAGGGAATCATCCGTAAAGGGGGGACACCCACACCCCTCCCCGCTTGGTCGGAACGAGGTTATATCATTAAACACATCAAATAATTTGGTTTGTGTGTACAGATTGAATGCCTTGTGGCATTCTTGGCGAATCAGATTTATTTATTTAGACATGCTTACCAAATTTCCCCAGGTTCTTGTGTTTAATCCTTACATTATTTTCAGGTACAATCAAACTCATTGTGTTCACTATTTCAATTACTGACGGTATGTATTTGACTCTGATTTTTTCTCTGTGTTATTTTTATTTTATTTTCAGCGTGTGTGGGCATTGGCATAGGTTATCTTTCTGTTACAGCTGCTATTCCAAAATATTTCCGAAAGACATTGAAACAGTACTTTTGAATCGTCACTGATGGTGGGGAAGTAGGCATCCGAGATATATCCGCCTATCTTTGAGTTTCTTATATCAGCGATATGGGTTGGAGGGAGCATTTCTTTTGCTGAAGCGCAGTTAATGCAAGTCATTTTCTGGGGTGTGTTGATTCGCTCCATCGTAGATGGACGTAGTCAGGATACATGCAATAGAACAAAGCACCCCAATTATATTCCAACAATGAAAACGCTTCGTCCAATGTTTCAGGGGATCGGAGCTGTCCAAGTATGTGGAACGGATGATTGGACGCTGTCATTTTCTCTTCCTTGACCATCCAAAATTTGTAGTCATTTTAGCGGAGAATGTTTCTGCATATTAACATACAGCATGGGTAATATACCTTTTTCGCATGCGTAAATAAGGGTCTGTCTTCTCAAACAGCTACTTTCCTGTCTTCTAGCGGTATTGCCATAGGCACTATTGGGCGGCTGCGGACGGGGTCCAATCATTCAACCAGGTCTATATCTGAAATGCAAATTTATATTCATCAGATCAATGGTAGGTAATGACTATAGCTTTTCTTCGTGGATGTGTTTCGCGAAGTTTGGATACTAGCAAACTTGCATTGTTAATGGTCTTGCTTGTGGACATTAATTTTCTTTGTTTCGGAGCTTCCAGCGAAAAATTCCTAGCGAAAATCATGCTTGTGGAAGGTTACAGTGTAGCTACGATGTTTTACCCGGTTGGAAATATCATAGGCAGTCTTGTATTGGGTTAAGATATGTTATAGTGTTATTATATTATTTTAACCCTCGTCTACTGAGCCATTTTTTGTAACAAAACTCCCGTGGGGGGGGGGGGTGGTTACACCCCCCCTGTGATTTCGTTACTGAACACCCGATTCCTTGTTAAATTTGGTACCAAAGGATAGCTTAGAGTTTCTTCTTGCCATTGGTACCAAATATAGTACTAACATCCCATTTTGACGTCACCATGAGGTCATATGTTGAGGAAAGTACTGAAATACTGAATATAGGTGGAAATGGAGAATAATGGAGATTTCGCAATTTAGCGACTCAAACACCCTATTTAGCTCTAAAATGATTTTCTTTATATAAAACTAGTCATTTCCCCACTCAAGAGGTCAAAACCGCATGAAACTCTGATTTTTAACTTTTGGCGAGAAAAATTGAATTTTCACTGTTGTGTGTGTCTTGAATGAAGTTTTGACATGGACATGCAACGTTTTTTTTTAATACGTCCATTGTGACGTAGTATAGGCATGTTGAGTACTTCATATTTGGTATACAAGGACAAGAGTAGAGGACCATAGTATCTATTGGACCAAAATCAAGTTGTATGTGATGTTCCTGTGTTGGTGTTAGGCATGGTGGTACTTCTCTTCGGAGGGGAGGGGGGGGTGGTTCCACCCCCCCCCCATTCGTCAATTTGGGATATCACCCTGTATCTTACCTATACCCTGGGGAGGTTTGTTTTTGGATTTTATTAAAAGGAGCGGAACATGTCAAGTGACAATTACATTAATAATTTGGCCACAAAAAGGGGGTTTAAGGCAAGCCGGGGAAGAAAAAACCTGAAGGGGGGGCGGTAACCCCCCACCCCTGTCGTATTAGAACGATGGTTATATGGATATTGTATTATATATTCATAATATGAAGCGTCCATCTAGACCTCATACATTAATATTGTACATTCTTTCATCATTAGTAAAAGATTTTATATAGATTGGCTGGCTTGAGGTTGGCAACAAAAAACACAGCCCGAGTCTAAACAAGTATCTGATATTTTCTTGCCAAGAGCAACATTTCTGTTATCAACCAAAAAAGCCATCCAATATCATATATAGTGTAGTAGATATACAAGAAGACGTTCACCTTGCAAAAAAAATAGTTTAAAATGGAATTAAAAATTAATAAAATGATTGATAGTATTGCTTAGAGATGCCGACCGAATGCCAGATATTTTCCCTATCGTGCAGTTTTGGCGTTTGTAGCTCAGCTGTGATTGCATCAAATCCAAAGTAACGTGGAGGATTTGTGATAGGTGCATTTAGTTTGTTACCTGGTTTAGGTAGATTATTAGGCCAGGATTGTTCGTCTCAGCTACCCGTCGCATAGGTGTATTGTAAAAAACCAAAATGTTTCTCGCATTTCCTTTTACCGTTTTTAAAACTGTTAACGAAAAAAAAAAGGAAAGAGGACAATTTGGTAAAAAAATCGTCTAAAATGTGATACAAAGGATTTCCACGTATTAGCGCATCTTTTTTGAAAAAAAACAAAAAAATCACAAAAAACATAGAGCTTAGTGGTCTAGCAACAGGAAAGCATAACAAACTCTTTTAATTTATTGCCCAAGCAATGCCAATACGTGTGAGCCTTTATTGCATCCACGCGGTAAATGACTCGATTGATGTGTGTTACATACTGCTCAGGCTGGTGCTCCAGTAGCAGCGGGAAATTTTGAACGTATTGAAACCTAACATAATAACGACATGGTGACATTTTTCTCTTTACCTTTCATAACAAGTGGATTTTAATGGACAACATCGTATTTGTAGAGGCCAATAGGTCCTTTTGTCGAGCTTCGCAAAAGGTCGGTACTGTGGGGTCTCTACTCTGGACATGGAAAAGTGTCGTGGTGAGCAAGCTCTGATTGGAAAAAAGGGTTGGAAAAAAATGGGAGCGCTTCTTTATGGGAAATGTTCGTGTCTCTTACAAGAATGTTCAAACGTTGTGTATGTGGTTGGATATAAAACTTGGTCTAAAAATTTAGAGACACATTATGTTGCCAAATGGAAATCATCCCTTCACAAATGTAATTTTGTTTTTCTTTTTTATTAGGACACTCTTTGATAAAGGATCCAATGAAGATTTCACTTTTTGGGCGAATTGTTGTAATCCTCGTCATTGTGGTGGCAGCTTCAATCTTCCATATAAAAAGTTTGTTCCAACATTTCAAAGAGAATCAGTTCGTAAAGTAAGACTAATTAAAACGTGTATCAAGTTCCAATTATTAAATAAAAGGCTGTTTCATGTTTTGAAAGTGACATAACTAACTATCGTGACGAGGAACTGTCTAAAGACTTCAATAAGATTAACACAACTATAATATGTTACGAATCGCCATCCGGATTGTACATGGACCCTATTCAATACCGATTTCTCGCCGAAATACTCCTATCCGTGCAGACCATAAAACTCAAAGAATTTTAATAACTAGACCTGCTTTGTGGAATATACGTATGCAACTTGATAAGAAATTTCACGCCATAAATAACAACACACTCTAGTATGAAATCTTGGCCAGGAACCAATTAAATGCTGATTTTAGAAAATTTTCAATTTTAAAATTTATTTTAAAAAAAACTTACGACCAAGGGGTTTCAATCTTGTTAGTGTCCAATTTGGCGGTGCATTCAACCTAAGGTAACCACTTTTACAGTGGACTTTTGGACCAAATTAGACCACATATGAGGGTCATAACACAGAACCCAGTAAGCAATAAAAGGATTTTATTTTTTGTTAGCTGTATGTAAGGGAAAGCAAAATATCGTTGCAAATCACGCAAAATTGGGCATAAAGCCCGAAGTTAAGTAGATGCCAATGTTCTTGTAATTTTGTATTGATATCTTGCTCTAGAAGACTATTTAATCTACCTATACACAACGTTGCATTTTAGGCGTCTTGAATTTTACAGGTGTTGCAAAATACACATCATTGTGTACATTACGGTTTAGCAAGGTTTCCCGATGAAATGTTTTCGCACATAAACTGGAGCTTTTTAGCGCACCCGGGGAGTTCCTGGGGGGTAGTACCCCCCGTAAGACGAGTGCTAAAGTTGCATTTCGTGGACTCAATACATACCCAGATATATTTTTTCTCATCGTGGCCTCATTATTCCGGGGCCTTCGGATGTTTATTTTGTATTAATCTGCCTTTGTGGTTCAGTATGATGTGATTGAAAAAAAAATATGGAGCCCAATTTTTTCGAGGATGTTTCAATTATTTTTATGCCTCTTAAAAAATGACGTATAATTCCACATATATGTGAATAATACCATTTCTTTTACCCTTAACCTCGTCTACTGAGCATTTTTTGTAACAAAAACTTCCCGGGGGGGGGGTGCGTTGCACACCCTGTGATTGTCGTTACGAACATCGATCGATCATGGGAATTTGTACCAAAGGAAGGCTTAGAGTTTGTTATTTCCATTGGTACCAAAATAAGTACCAACATCCCAATTATGACTCACGATGATGTCATATGCTGAGGAAGTCCGAAACGACAATACTGAATAGGGTGGAAATGGCATATTTCGCAATTTTAGCGACTTCAAAACCACCTTATTATAGCACTAAAAGCTCTTCTCAATATATCTAATCATTGATTTTCCTAACCTTTGGCGAAAAAATTGAATTTTCCCCTATGTGTGTCTATGGAAATGACAGTTTGCTGACCTGCGAAAGTTATGCCGTCATTGTGACCCAATGCTAGGCATGTTGGTACTCATTTTGGTATCACTTGAACGAGGAGGCCCTCCGCTATTTATTGGTTACCAGTGGTGATTATGTCGTTGTGCTCGGCATGTGGTACTTCTTCCGAAGGGGGGGGGGCGGGTTTGCCGCCCTATCCATCCTTTTGATCAACTGTTATCTTACCTCTATACCCCGGTGTTGGATGTTGTTTGGATGAAAAGGAGCGGAACATGTCAATGACAATTACATTAATAATTGGCACCATTAAAAGGGGGTTTGGGTTTTAGAAAGCAGGGGAAAAAACCTGGGGGTGGGGGGTTACTACCCACCCCCTTTCGAGTATAGACGAGGGTTAGGCAGACAGACTATGAAATTATATTTGATTTTGAATATATAAAGAGACCGAAGTTATATCTAACCTAGGAATGGGCATTATGTGGCATAATTGTATAAATTGCATAATGTTATGCAAAGGAGGTTTATTAATCAATGCCACATTGAGAATGTTCTGATGAATATTACCACTTGTTATGTTACCATTTACTCTTCCAAACGTTATTACATATTAATGCAAATTAATATGAATTTATATTTTAGTATGCCAAACATAATTGTAGACGCAAAAAATATCGAGTTCTTGGACAGAAATGTCCATAATTGCCCTCATAAATTGTTAGAAGAAACAAGAAGTTTTTTTTCAATTTATGTCGTAAATATTTTAGTATTCAATGATTGAGACGAGAGGATAGTAGGTATGAGTCCAAATATAGTCGCATCGTTTGAGTTTAATTATTATGCCTGTTTTATGGTGCATTAAAATTATGTCAATAACTTTAAAATATACGATCTAATGATTTTCAAATAATAATTCATCGTGTATTGCATTTGGTGTTTTCGTTTAGTTTTGCAAGTGTATAATATAATAATCAACGGATAGTGTTGTTTATTGTTTTTATTTTTGTTTTAGAGGCAAGACAAGGCACGACAGAATCCGAAGTGAACAGTAGTCTGGTCCATAGACACCCCCTTCCGTACCCATTACAATAATTCCAAGTCCATCAAGGTAGCAGAACATTCTAACAGTGGGTACATTGTATACCAAAACTTTACATTTTCAGAGGGAAGATTTAAAGTTTTATTATGGGTGTAAAAATGAGAAAGTAGAGTGTTCTGGCGCGTTGAATTAGCAAGCTTAACATCTGAGCAAAGGGTTCCCGGTTCCAATCGATCTCAGGGGGACCACTTGCTTGGTTTTAATTCGGAAATCAATTGGGATTTAATCTGAAGAACAGATATTGATTAAAATGATTGCCACTCTGCCCTGGTTAATTGAAGGATGGGACAAAAGGGGAAAGCTTTCACTTCCCATTCGGTGTGTGCTTCGTAATCGTGTTTTGTGTGTTGAATGTTTGCAAATATGGCGCTGTATGAGCTGCTGCATCCAAGTGCTTTGTTTTGTCTCGTAATATTAAGTTGTTAAAGTGTCTTATAGCATAGCATTTGGTACAAGCCAGATTCGAAGATTAAAAACCCTGAGTATATTATTAAGTTGGCAGTTTCTGAAAGTCGGAATAAGTAGTAAGTAATCTTCCAGGTTTATGTCCTTATACTTTTCAAAAGTTGATATCTATGGACATCATACTCGTTGATCCCCTGGATGTCGAAAAAAAATGGTCAAATGGACATTAGCTAGGGGGCGATATTTTCCACCAATATGCTCTAAAACCTGAGTTTGTTCACAATTTCTTCTATTGTGTTGTTCTTAGGCCAAGGAACAAGGCAGGAAACAAGAAAATGAAGTAGAAATCAAACCCCTATCCCTTTCAAGGGGCCAAAGCAATGGAACAGGCCCTGGAAAAGACCACGGATAGAGATAATAATGACTATAGGAGGTGCATATATTCCAAACACACATACGAAAGTTTCAGAAAGAAACATACAGAAATATTATGTATTATGGGGCGATACGGTGCAAAATAGGTGATTTTAATCGATCTCTTTGATGTCAGCAAACGGCTTGCGGGTTTGTGACCGAAGGACATTTACACAACTGTACAAAAAAGTATTGCAACTGCGAAAAAAAGGATTTCATAATCACAAAATGATTTCAAGTGTACAGGGTTCTTAACCACAAATGACTGCTAGTTTCATAAATAGGGAGGGATTAAAAGAGTGGCGATCGATAACTTGCCGATGCACCCAAGAAGGAAGTACAGCGGCGACACAGGAACGACACGAATGACTTGCCAAATAGCGACCTAAAGAGTGACGGGTTTGTTGGATTAATCTAAAGTTTACGAGAGAAAAGGTGCAGTGTTTGTGTGGACCGAAAATGGGGATAACGTCAATGGAAGTCAGTGGTCTTTAAAAAGCAGCAGTTTAGAGACATACCGCATTACAATTTGAATCATAAATCACGTAGTTCATTGCGCAAATCATATCTGAATACTTATTCACATACCACTACAGAGAGTGGAATGTCACGTGTATGAAGAAAAAGTTTATTTAATGTTCTACTACGTGACCACTTTCTTCCCATTCAATTTCCCGAGTCCAATACGACGAGATTGCTCTATCTTCAATTGGACGTTAATCTCATTTCCGTCACACAAGCACTTGCACTTTTTCTCCCGTAAACATTTAGAGTAAAAAACTCCAGCAATTCTAAGTGGCATTTTGGAGTCCATTGCGGTCGGTCCTGTGTCTGTATTCCTTCTGAGGTGCAATCGGCAACTAACTATCGCCAGCTCTTTTAATCGGCCATATCTTAGGGAACATGGCAATCAAATCAAAATATTTTTCGCATTCTAGGATTCGGGAATAACATCTGTTTCCAAAAAACACAATTTTGGGTCATGCGCCCAAACGATGGTCAAGAACCGAATTAGAATTGACATCATTTTTGTGATATGAAATGTCTTTCATGCATGTTGCAATACTTTTGTCCAGTGTGTGGGTATCATATATTGTGCAACAGTTCAGCAGCTGAGGAGAAAGGTGTTCATCCAAACAAAGCTGAACGAGCAAATCAAGAGATTGACAAAGCTGTCAGTTCAAAGAACGTAAATGAACTGTTACCAAATTCTGGAACGACCAACAACCCCCATCATCACTAGACTTAGATCAAGGACCTCAAATGAACGCGCTCATTTGCCGCAAAGATAAAACAAAGGTATGTGCTTTTTCTGTAAAGCCTACAAAGATTAAAGAACCCGCGACCGTAATCCAGATGGCAACGAGGAAAGCACTTCGTGAATACGTGGATAACTGTGACAAAGATATCTTCAAGGTTTACCTTAGTAGTGCTATTCAACCTGATGATGCCCTCAAATTACATAAACTGTGGACAATGTTGTGTGTTACGGTACTCATTGTATACGAAGACCCAGCTGTCAATGGAATGAGATTGCTGCAAAAAAATGAGTTTAGCTATATCATAATTAAGAGTCTTTGAGGAAGGACGTATCTTATCAATAGATGATGCGCATAAAAGCTACTGAGCATATTAATCGCCAACATACGGTGGATGCGTTTCATATGGTCGCTAATTACGTCATGAGATTGATCACTGATAATATTGCTGAATAGACTCGGATGCTTGTATGTCAGTGAAGCTGATGTGACAATGACATGATATAATGTTTCACATGTGCAACGATTGTATGCACTTAACATTCTGGCGTACAAGTGGAAATTGATGGTACGCTGGATCAAAATTACCGAAATAATTCCGTTAAATTGACAAGTTATTTTGTTTGATTATTTCAGGATGTCAATGATTGCTGGCGCAGAAGCGAACAAATGATGTGAGGAAAAGGGCATGCTTATTGCTAACCAAAATGATGTATCAAGTGAAAGGATCGGTACGTGCAGTATATACCCAAGTCATCACCCGATACAACCCGCCATTCGACAAGCAACGAGAATATCCTTTGCAAGTTGGAACTGGCGTCTTTGTCCACCAACAAACAAGAAGCAAGCTATAAAGGTAGATTACTTTCACGTGTTGGTGAATCTTGAAACTTGGAACCCTGTAGCGCATGCAGTGTGAGTCATTCTGCTAAATATGACGTCTTTGTCCCACCCAATCTCAACCAGAAGGAATCATATTCTTGATGCAGACAAACCTGATTTTCAGAAGACAGCCCGAGGGCGAAAAATACCTCCATGCCACAGCTATGTTAGTTTTCCAATGCACCTTCCACCAAGTAGTGCAGTTATGTTAAGTGAATGTAGAGCGACCCTGGTGGCAAAAAATATCTTAGCTTGGTCCTATTACTACTGGCTGATATATATGACGTGCCAGGTTCCTGCTAAAGCAAAACCTGCATGTGCCCAATATGATGCAGTTGCCACTGTTCCCTCAACAGGTATAACGGACTCGGCATTGAGAGACGATTGGAGATGGGAAGTTGGGCAATCGTTTTCTCGGTCAGGCATGAAGAAGAAGCAAAGCATACTACATAAAATCGTCGGCGTCGTCACATAGTGATTGTTTTCGACATTTGGACTTTTTGGAGAAATTTGGCTGGACGTTTGTTTGTACTTTTACATTGTTCACCAACATTTTATTACCTCAAAGTTGGCTTAATTAGTAAAATATTAATTACTATTATGGCGTTTTTACAAAAATAACGACGTATTTGTCGAAAATATAATACTGCGCAGGCCCATAGCATCGTTATCTGATTTTTGAAGTATTCGCCTCGCTCACAGAGGAGGACTTGTCGCGGACGTATTTTGAAGTTCACGGTAGAACTTGGTATTTTGTCGTTTCACATAGTTAAGTATTTGCGCAAAACGGCGTCCATAACGACGTATTTGCGCGTCGTTTTTGTTATTACATGTTGAAATTGATATTTTGTCTTTTAACATCGTGACGATTTTATTTAACATGTTTTGTCACATATATGAATAAGTGGATGTTGTTGTAAATCTCTAAAATTTAATTATTTCGGCGATTTTCCACTAGATTTTAATTGAAAGATTGTTTTAATTAACAGATTGGTTAAATTTAGAATTGCAAAATCTTCAAAGCCGTTTTTCTCAAAATGCGTTTTGCACATAGTCAATATGACGCGACCGAGGAGATGAAACTCTTGCTATGATGTCTTGCTTTTGCTGTCCTGGCATGAATGGGAGAGTAAACTACTGACCATATTAAGCAGGGGGGCAAAGAAGAGAGAGGATCACAGCAGTTCGTATGGGAGAAAGACGCAAGACTGTTATCACTTTCGACATACAATTGTGAGAGAGCTGTAAAATTGCAGGATTGCATACAGAAGCCAAGCCTTGGCCAATCTAGTCTTCCGAGTGGGGAGCAACAGTATGGCTTCATACGAGCCCATTGGATCTTGATGGACAGAAGTGGTCATTGACGCCATGGATGGAGGCCGTTTGAATGGATCTAAAACCAATTATGTCATATACTGGAAGGTCGTCAGCATGAAACGAGCCCTCCACCGCTCACATATGTATCACATCATCAGGCTCTGAGTGATTTACCACATTAAACGCGTCTACGGTCAGACAGTAATGCAGTCTGATATTACTAAACTTCACGTGGGCAGCATCAGTGATCAACAAAAGCAGGTCAGGAACATTGATTAGTAACATAGATGAGCATTACAAGCAATTGCTAAATGCGATAGAGGATGTTTCTTTCATCGACAAGCTAACGACAAACGAATTTGATCCAAATGGAAGCCAGTCGCCTACTTTCAAGGTTTGTTCGGATATATGAAATGTGTTGGCTTTGATACGGGATGCATTCGTGGTGACAAGCAGGGGATACCGCTATTCGGGTTTAGTATTATAAAACCTTATCTCTATCAGCAACGCGTTCCGAGAGCCGGAAACTGTGCCCTCGGTTTGTTACTGAGGGGACTTAGGGCATCATAAGCAGAGATTGCAGAAGGTAGCGACGGTGGCGTGAGGACTGGCGTCACGACTGGTGAAAGAAGTAAGATATGCGCATGGTTCCTTTGTACCCTGTGTTTCGCCGTTATCTGCCAAGCGTAAGTTGAGGGGTATATTGGGAGGTTGCTAAACCAACAAACGACGATTGTGGCACAACAAGTCCAAGCACAAGAACGGAAGGAGTTACCAATAATTGACTGTTATGGCCGTGGTCCGCATTAAGAAAAGCTTCCTGGGTTGAAAAAATGTAAAGACCTTGCCAATATTTTTGCATGTTCCTGACTGAAATGTCAAGCATTGCCGAAAGTCATGTTTTATATACATGACTGCAGTGATTTGAGCTATGTTGAAAACAGTTCATGATCATGATAGGCCTATAAAACAAATCTTGACTGTCTATATCTTGCAATCGTCAAAAATATATCATTCGCTGGTCTCAAAGTTTGACTGTTCCATTCCACTGGATGGGAAAAGTCAAAATCTGATCATGATAAATTGTTTGTCCTATTCACACTATTAAAATTTAAGAGTTATTATTTGTAAGAAGATGCGCTGCATATGTAGGCTGTCAGATGAGGGTCGGCGGATTTCAATCATATTTGGAGGATACCGTAGTGAGGTTAAAGGATTTACAATAACCAATATTAAACAAATCAGGTGACTCCCCCCTGGACGTGCAATGAGATCCCCCAAAATTGCCCCTTCCGTGCTCTGTTATAAACTAATGGTTCACAACTGTGGAAAAATGGTAATTTAACACAACAAAAAAGACATAACAAAGTCCAACTTCAATGAACTTCGTTGCGCTTCAGTTTCAAATACTCTTAAAAAGCCCATCTACTTTTAGTTACAAATATTTACATATTTGAGATTTCCTCCGAATTACTTCATGAAACATTGCAAATTTTGAATATTTTACCCCTTCTGAATTTTACAAAAATGGGGTATTTTAACATCAAAATTTCTGTCTATACTCAAGAAAAATTAGACTTGTGAAAATTTACACTAAATTATAGATCATGAGTCTACATTTAAACATATGATTCAAAGTGTGCAGTTTTTAAACACTTTTGAGGTAGCGTCAATAATTTATGGTGTATTTTTGTGTAATTTGTCCAAAAAATAGGGATAAACTGTCCCAAAAGGTCATCTGATTAATGCAATCAAAGAAAAAAAACAAAAAAACAAGAACATGGGCCAAGTAGAATTGGCAAAATCAATGTCATTTGACGCTGAAGAAGGATCCTCATGTATGGTGTGAGCTGTACTAAACAAAAGACATGATTTTAAGTGACCATGAATGATGAATGACCTTGACCTTCCCACCATCCATACCCCCACATAAGGTCTTGGTTTCAATACATAGGTTGATAAAGTATAGTTAAAATATGAACTGATACACACTGCGTGATGAAACCTTACAGCAATTTACACTAAAATCAGTTCCAAATACATATATGGACAAAGTGATCTCTAAATGACCTTGACATTCCAACATCTGAACCCCTAATATGGCTTGTTTATCAGTACATTTGCATACCAAGTAAGTACACCTGTCTGTCACCAAAAAAAGCTAGATGAAAATTCAAACCAAAGTGTTATGCTACATACGTAACCGTTATAAACCATACTAACCCATAAATGACCTTTGAACTTATTTAGTTCTGTTACCCCATTTAAGCCACTTGTATCAATACATAAGCAAACAAAAATATGAACTTGGTCTATCTGGCACTAAAAAGGTAGACAACACATTTTGACCAGAAATGTTTACCAACGTTTGACACACATACACTCATGATGCAAATTCAGACAATCTTAATAATAATGTAGTAAAGTTTACCATTGTAAATAATATTAAATGGTTTATAAACTCTGTACAATGACTTTATTTAAAATTTCAATTAGCCTTAGCTTAGAGGATACTTTGGCCTACTTGCAAAGTAAACCCTGTCGTAATAAGCCTTTTTGTTTACATGGGGTGTCGTCTTCACCCCCGTGGGAATTTGTTTATTAACCATCACCTGATGATTATGCCCTGATTAATCATTATAATACCAGTGGATATTATGATCCTCCTCTTTCCATTGATACACAATAAGTACCAACATTTACTAGTATGGCGTTATAAAGTGCAGGGCATACACTGGCAAAAATTCTTGATGTTTTCCATGTTCGATTAGTTACTGCCAATTGAAAGCTCAGTGAGGAACACCTTTGGAGATTACAACGTTGTTTTCCTGTGATGCCGGTTGTACAGGCAAAGGTCCTGGGTCTCGCCGTTTCTTTCAATCTTTCCTGAAACAATCTTAGTTTATGCCTCAATTCACCCGAGATCCTGAAAATTCAAAATGTGAGATTCATATTGTACCTTCTTTACGCAACGACTTGTCTTGTTCAGCGATCCTTCTTTGTTACAAAAGAATTGAACATCCTCGCTGCATACTGTTAAAACATGGGGCCTTACTCTGGTCAATACCGAAAAAAACAAAAATTATTGGTTTTAAGCGTGGCGGTTTTTATAATTTAGAAAAATAGACCCTGAATGCATTATGAAAAACAACCAATAGAAGTGTGAACTCTTTAATCTCTTGGTGTTATCTTTAGTTCCGGTGGCTCCTGGTGAAGCACAAGAGTATTCGTATCAGCTAGAAAGCTCTTTTGGCTTTAAGAAATATTCGAATAACTTTGGGCGCCTTCCTTGGTGATTTATGTTTAAACTCTTGACACTTAAAAATAGCTCCTATTTTATTTTTGGGGTGAATTCTGGGGCGGTACTAGTTGAGTCGATGTAAGTGAAAGAGTCCATTTACATTTTTTGTAGATATGTTTTGGGGCTAAGACTGCGCATTCAGCGATGCTATCGGGGGGAACTCGGTAGACATCCTTTAATTGTTCAATCATTATTCAGAGTCATTAAGTATTGGTTTCATATAGTGGTCATTGGATAAGAACCGCTTCTTGTATCATTCTATTTATATCAGTATGATAAAACTGAACGTGGCTCAAGCATGCTGGGGCTCTGAAGGTAAACATACCTTTGCTCCCTGGGTTTGGGGAGTGTGGTTTGCAACAAGGTGTTGGAGTGTTGGAAATAAAAACTTTATTTATCCTTGTTTTAAACAACGATGCATTGATAATGTATGCAACGATTTATTGAATCTATCGAGTCAAATTCTAAACTTACGGTGTAATTCTTTATTTAAACGTGATTTTACTGCGCGGCCTATTTGTTAAAATCGAACGATTTATTGTAAGTTGCTGCTTACCTCAAAGCTAAGGCTGGGTTTCAATGGAAATGGTGATATGGTAGATAGTGAGGTATAGCCACCGTGATATGAAAAGGTCTGTATGTAAGCTCTGCAGCTTGGCTCAATTGAGGATGAGGTCATTTTGTTCTCGTATGTGATTATTTCGAGATGAGGTAACCGCTATATTCCACATTATTTCTCAATGTATCCAAATATGTGTAAGTACTGTATTTGGTTGTTCTAATAATAGTTTTAGTTTAATTAATCTGTGTGCAAATTTGATCTACACTGCTTGTAATACAAAGGGATAGATTTTTTTTTTCCTAGGTTGACCTATAATTTTCATAGTACTTTATGTATTATAGGGCCGGTGGCATTTGTATACGGTAAATACAAATCCCTCTTTGAGGGACTGAAACGAAACGAAAACCTATAATGACGTCATTAAATCCACAAATGGCAAAATAGGCTCTTTCCACAGAAAAAAAGGTCAAAACACAATTTGCAAGGTTAAAAAAAGTTAGGATTATGGATCTTTCATGTGGTTTTAAGCTTAAATAATGGCAATTGGCTAGTTTTACCATTGAGGTTTAGAAGTCATATGTGGAGAAATTTTCAAAACATTTACCAAATATTATTTGTGGGGTGGCAACCACCCTATACCTATACATTACTTTTTCCAAAAGACCCAGATGGTGCGAAAACGATTACCGAAAGACTTTTACGAAAGCTTTTGGCATTATTTGAGCGCACTGAGGGAAGTTGATTCCGGGGTTTGCCCCCCTCCCTTTGTAAAATGAGTAACCTAAAAGGGTCTTGACCTCTGAGGTGGCCTGAAAATGACCAAGTATCTAAGGGTCATATTGCAATGGGGGAAATGGAGGGAAAACAAAAATGTTTCATAGTGCCACTCAAATCCTCCCCTCCCCGCGTAACTATTACTTCCTCTCTAAAGTCCCTGTAAAATGAATCAAGGATTTATACTCTCAGCCTACCTGGGAAAAATAGCTATCCAAGCCAATTCAAGCTTTCAAACCTCAATTCTAAAAAGGTGGAAATTCGTCCAGTTTATGAAAACCAATAATTGTGGAGGATATAAGCTTAGTCAAGCTTTGCAAATCTTGTCGTCCCTTCCAACATTGCAATCAAAGTTTGATCTTGAGTTTATAAATAAAAACGCAAGAAAAGCCTGAAAAGCAAAGGAGAAAAAGTAAGGAAATAAAATTAAACTGCCACTGTTTCCCCGGACTCATGAGTAAATTATGGTGGAGCTGGAAAAAGCTTGGACAATGGACATCATAAAAAGGTATGGTTATAAAGTGGACAATTTTGACTTGACCTCATAAAGAGCTTGGGTTTGGTACTTCGAAGAAAAAGCTGAGAAGTCTTGAGTTCAAAATATGAAGCCATTCATGTAATTCTAATAGCCTCTTTTTTCCATATTATAAATTATCCCTAAGACAACTAAATCACAATAACCCACAGAACTTTGAGTGAAAAAATGCACCAAGACAGAATGTAGCGGATGGTGTAATCAACCAAGACTTCATATGAGCATGGCACGAAATCGCTGGCCGGGTTAGCGACATCGTCGTAGCGTGCTATACCGGTTCATGGGAATGGGGCCCGAAGGGCCTAGGGTTCGGGAATGCCACAAGAATTTGGATTATATTCTTCCCCTCTTCCCTATTCCTCAGTCCCTCCTACGAGACCGCTGTGGTGTTAGGGTTAACACAAGTCAAGTCTGAACTCATTTTTGGCATTCAATGCGGCCAACACATGCAAGACCGATATTAGAAATTTGAATCATTTTGTGATTATGAAATGTTTTTTCCTGCATGGTTGCAATCTTTTGTTCAGGTGTTGGGTAACCTCATTCATTATTGTGGCCGACAGTTTTCACCAGCTTAGAGAAAGGTTGTTCATCCAACAAAGCTGGACGAGCAAAATCAAGATTATGACAAAGCGTCATTTCAAATGAACGTAAATTACTTTTACCACATTCTGGACGACCATCAACCCCATCATCACAACTTAGATCAGGTCACCTCAAATAATCGCGCTCATTTGGCAGGCAAGAACAACAAAGGTATGTGCTTTTTCTGTCAAGCCTACAAAGATAAAAACCCGCGCACTGTAATCCAGAGTGGCAACCGAGGAACGCAACTTCGTGATACGTGGATACTGTGACCAAGATTTCTTCAAGGTTTACCATTTAGTAGTGCTAATTCACCTGAATATCCCTCACATACCATCAAACATTCTGGACAAAAACTGTTGTACGTGTTACAGGTACTCCATGTATTACCGAAGACACAAGCTTTCTAATGAGAATGAGATTGCTGCACAAAAATGAGTTCTAGATCGCATTAAAGTCTTTTTGAAGGAAGGACGTAATCTATCATATATGATCGCATAAAGCTAACTTGAGCATATTTAATGCACCTACGTGGATGGTTCATATGGTTCGCTAATACGTCAATGAGATTGATCACTTGATAAATTGCTGACATAGACTCATTCGGTTGTCACTGAAGCTGATTTGACATGACATGATAATAATGTTTCAATGTGCAAAGATTTATTCACTCCTTCTGGGGTCACCAACGGGAAATTGATGGTACGCTGGGATCAAACTTACCAGAAATAATTCCGTCTAATTTGACAATTTATTTTGTTTAATTATTTTCAGGAGTGTCAAATGATGTGCTGGGCGTGCAGAAGCGACAAATGATGTTGAGGAAAAGCATGCCTTATTGCTCAACAATGATGTATCAAGTGAAAACGGATCGGTAAGTGCAGTATATACCCAAGTCATCCGCCTATAAACCCGCATTTCGCAAGCAACGAGAATATCCTTTGCAAGTTGGAACTGGCGTCTTTGTCCAACCAACCAAACCCAAACAAAAGCAAGCGATAATGTTTAGCTTAACTTTCACATTTGGTGTTTGGTGCATCTTGAAACTTGGAACCCTGCTAGCTCATGCCGGTTGAGTCATTTGCTAAATAATGGACTCTTTGTCCCACCCAATCTCAACCAGAATGAATTCATATTCTTGCTGCCGACAACTCTGGATTTTTCAGAAGACACGCCCGAGGGAAAAAATACCCTCCATGCCACATCTATGTTAGTTTTCCAATGCACCTCTCAACCCAGTAGTGCAGTTACAGTGATGTAAGGGAAAAAAATCGAACTGGGTGGGCAAAATATCTCAGCTTGGTCCTCTACTGAACTGCTGATATATGTGACGTGCCATGTTCCTGCTAAAGCCAAAGCCTGCATGTGCCCCAGATAGAATTCAGTTACCACTGTTCCCTCAACAGGTATAACGGACTCGGCATTGAGAGACGATTTGACATGGAAAGTTGGCAATCGTTTCTAACGGTCTGCATGAAGACAAAGCATACTACAATAAAATCGTCCGGCGTCGTCCACATAGTGATGGTATTCACATTTTGGACTTTTTGGAGAAATTTGGCATAGTACGTTTTGTTTTTTGTACTATTCTACATTTTTCCCAAATTTTATACCTCACAGATGGCTTAATTAGTAAATATAATAACTAATATGGCGTATTTATCAAAACATAACGACGTATTTGTCTGAATCTTACTGCGCAGGCCCATAGCATCGTATCTGCATTTTGAAGTATTCGCCGCGTCACATAGTGCCGTCGTGTGCGGACGTAGTTGGAGTTCACGGTAGAATTGGGTATTTTGTCGTTTTCACTAGTGACGTATTTGGCGCAAACGCGTCACAAACGACGTATTTGCG
>JAMKCH010057874.1:0-27726 GCA_023653785.1 Ophioderma brevispina
CATGGTCCTGCATTAACTGCTGAAATGCTGAATGTGACGTGTTGTACAGAAATACGGCAAATGTAAACAGACGTGTTCTTTGCGTGCCGCAAAAGCACGACTCTGTATTTTTCACGTGCTTTTTATGTGTTAGTGTCATTTTTTTAAATTAATTGTTTATACATCACTTTACTTTCCTTGAGGATTAAATTAAGTAACATTTATGCTTGTAATTTGTTAAATTTATAACATACACATATGTTATGAACGCATGGCCTTAACATATTCCCTTGGGCCTATAGTTGGGCGTTTCCGCCCGATCAGAATCGGAGATCCTCAATTCTGCGCAGAAATCCCTCTTTTGTGACATTGACACGCAAATTGTGATCCGTACCGTTCAAATGTATGGCTTATACATATAAACCCATTTTCAATTGGACAAATTAACCCCCCCCCCAAAAAAAAATGCTTAAGTGCAATTTTGGCTGCAGCCGGTGTTTGTTTCTTGCTTTTTACATGGCTTAAAATTACTGTACTATTGTTTCTTTAAATTTTAAATGATAAAAAATTGTGTTTGGTATTTTTGTTTAGGATGGGTAAAGATATAATGGCTTTTAATATAAAGTTTGCACATTACTAGTAACCTACATAAAGTAAATAAATTCTTTGTGTTCCATTGGAGTAAAAGTTTGCCCAAATTGTTTCAAATCACAATGATAGGGGCGAAAATTCGGTGAGCTAAGTAAATATACGGCATTGATGAACTCGGATGAAGAACGGCTTACCTTTTTTGAATATTTAATTAAATTCGTGTGTGTGTATCGTGGTTGTGTATGTATGTGTTATGTGTGGTGTGTGTGTGTGTTGATGTGTGTGGGTGGTGGGGTGCGTGTGTCTTGCGTGCGTCCGAGTGTGTTCGTGGGTGTTCGTGTGTACCCGGGGGTGTGTTTTCTGTGTGCGTGTATGTCCGATCCACATTGCAAACCTGAGGTACGAAAGTACACATGGTCAACCGTGTCGTTAACCACTATGAAATACACACAGAAAGGACGGTTAACCATAACAGTAAACGTATTTTAGAACTCAAGAAGCTTATAACTTTTATGGTTAACCGATGTCTTTGTACGCACTTCTATACTGGTTAACCGACACGGTTAGCCAATCATCAGCCAAATGAATTCTATGGAATCATATATCAGTTACTATAAACCAGTTTCAATGCTTGTATCAACAATGCCACAAACTAATTTCATTATCATTATCAAAAATATGAACACAATAAAATATATCTTTAGTTCGTGTACATTTGTGTGTTTTGCGTGTTTTGCAGCATAGTGGGGGTCAAATGAGCCATTGCATTCCATTTTTAATTGACATGAGTGTTTTGTCCTATGGATAAAGAATCCGCCCAATACGCGAAGAATTGTGTGTTCAAAGCCACTCGGCCTTATAATATCTGTTTATTTTATTCGCGTAATTACTCTTTGTTGAGTTGATGAGCCAGTCGTCAATTAATATATCAATATACGATTTTTGTTCATGATTTTTGATTGTATGTTTATTGTATTTCATTCTGATTTTTTTTATTTATTTCTGTCTTATATTTTTCATTCGTTTTTGTTTTTTTATTTGATTTCTTGTCTTATATTTTTTTATTAATTTCTTATTTTCTTTCTCTTTCTTTTTCTTAACAAAGTAAAGCATGTAATCCAGTCAAAGGTATAATGTAATTATGCCATACCCCTTTTAAACTATATTAACTTAACTTGCTATCTCCGCAAGATGAGTTTAAACACATTGCTTACTTTGCTATCTACGGAAAATCAAAGCCTCTCATGTTCGAATCGTTTCATTCGTCATCCATAAAAAATGCTATTGATATCACCCAACACTAGCAACCTTCATACCCACGCACGCGCGCGCGCGAGCGCGCACAAACATGGCGAAAACACACACGCATACACAGATAAACCCCTCGCGCATTCTCGCGCGTGCACAGAGTACATACATATCCAGTGTGATGATTTTCCTCAAGGTTTGTAAAGGGTAAGGATGTTTTTATCAGTGGTGAAAATTTCATGTAAATACATTAAAGCGTTAAGAAGTTATGACCCAAAAAACTATTATCAGATATATTTTTTACATTTTCCTACTCAGACCATCATGGAAAAAAATGTTGCCACACTTTTTGCCCGACTTGGCTGTAAAGCGCCCCCCTCCCCCCTAGCAATGTTGATCCAGTCCTGTTGTTAGTCAGCCTCGCAGGTCCCCAACCATTGATTGATGGGGGTTAAGGAAGGGATATGGATAAGAAGCAGACATCGGCTTTCCAATTAAACACTGATTACCCATTCGGATCAATAGCGTGAGCATGGGAACCTGTTTGATTATAATTGTCTCAAGGTGTGGCAACTATTTTTTTTCATGATTGTCTGAGCGAAATGAAAAGATTTGATCTGATTTCGTTTTTGGGTCATAACTTTTTATTGGATAGTACATATTTCAACCAATTTTTCATGCAATTACGTCCAATACCTTGTTTCTTTTCTACTCCAGAAAGATTGCTACCAATAGGGACACTTTATGGACTATCCAGTAATAATAATGTGTAGGTCGAATCTATACAAGTGTGACCTGTCAACACATAATTAGAAATAATAATATGCGGAGATTTAAAAAGACTTTTCTCGCTTCATAATTTGCTTTATTTGTTAGTGTCCCTAAGTGTCGCGAATGCTGTGCTAGAGCATAAATATATAGCTTCCTTCCTAAATTAGGGCCTGGTCACTGCCATTAACTGCTGCATGCTGAATGTGACGTTTGTACCGGAAAACTGCAAAATGTAAACAGACGTGTTCTTTGAACATAATGGGCCGCACAAGCACGACTCTGTATTTCACTTGCTTTTTTAGGTTTTAAGTGTCATTTTAAAATTAATTGTTTCATAAATATCAATTTACTTTTTTTTTTTTCCCCCCCCCTTGTCAGACTTAGTTATTTTGCTATTTTTTAAAAAAAGTAAAATTTGATTAAATTTATAACAAGCACATTGTAATACGTCATGGCCTTTAACATTATTCACTTGGCCTATAGTTGGCGTTTCCGCTCTATCAGAATCGGAGATCCCAATCTGCTGCAGACATTCCCTCTTTTGTGACATTGGTGACAAACATGCAATTGTGATCCGTACCCGTTCACATGTATGGCTGATACATATAAACACAATTTTCAAATTGGACCATTAACCCCACCCCCCCAAAAAAAAATGCCTTAAGTGCATTTGGGCTGCAGCCGGGTGTAGATTCTTGCTTTTTACAAATGGCTTAAATTAATGTACTATTATTGCTTTAAAATTTAAATGATATAAAAAGATGTGTTTGTTTTTTTGTTTAGGATGGTAAAAAGATATAATGCTGTTAATAAAAGTTTGGCACATTCTAGTACCACCTAAAGTAAATAATGACTGTTTGTTACGTTTTAGTCAAAGGTTTACCCCAAAATTGTTTTCACATCACAAATCTCGGCGAAAATTCAGTGAGCTTAAGTAATATACTGCTTGAGAACTCGATTGAAGAACGGCTACCTTTGATGAATTTTAACAAATTCGTGTTGTGTGTATACTGTGTGTGTAGTATGTGTTTATGTGTGTGTTGTGGGTGTGGGATGTGTGTGGGGTGGGTGGGGTGCGTGTGCTTGCGTGCGTCCGAAGTGTGTAAGTGGGTGTCGTGGGTACGCGGGTGTGTGGTTTCTGTGTGTGGCGTGTATGTGCGAATCCCATTGCAACCATGAGGTACGAAAGTACACATGGTTAACCGGGTCGGTTACCATATTGGAAATACACACAGAAAGGACGGTTAACCCATGACAGTAAACGTATTTTAGACCTCAGAAGCTTATAACTTTTTATGTTTAACCGATGTCATTGTACGCAAGTCTATACGTGGTTAACCGAAACGGTTAACCATCATCAGCCAAATGAATTCTATGGAATCACTATATCAGTTACTATAAGCCATTTCAATGCTTGTATCAACAATTCCATCAACTAATTTCTTATCATTTATGCAAAAATATTAAACAAATAAATATATATATTAGGTTCGTGTACTTTGTGTGTTTTGGTTTTCCGCACTAGTGGTCAAATGTGGCATTGCATTCCATTTTTAATTGACCAGTTGGATTTTGTCTAATGGATAAAGAATACGCCAATAAGCGAAAGATTGTGGGTTCTAATCCAACTCGGGCCTTATAATATCTGTTTATTTTATTCGTAATATTATCTTGTTGAGTTGATGAGCCCGGCGCAATTATTATCAATATACGATTTTTGTTTCATGATTTTATTGTATTGTTTATTGGATTTCATGCTGATTTTTTTATTTGATTGCTTTCTTATATTTTCTTCTGTTTTTTTTTTATTTGATTACAAATAATAAAAATATTTTTTTATTAATTTCTTATTTCTTTCTCTTTCTTTTTTCTTAACAAGGAAGCAGGTGATACAGTCAAAGGTATAATTTTATTATGCCTACCCTTTTAAACTATATTACTTAACTTGCTATCTACGCAAGATGAAGTATTTAAACACATTGGCTTACTTTGCTATCTACGGAAAATAAAGCCCTCTCATGTTTTCGAAGCGTTTTCATTCGTCCACTCCATAGAAAATGCATTATGTGATATTCACCACACTCACAAACCTTCATACACACCCGCACGCGCGCGCGCGAGCGCAGCACAAACATTCGAAACACGCACGCATACACCGATAAACCCGCTCGCGCATTCTCGCGCGTGCACAAGTACATACATATACACATTGTGAGATTATTCCTCATGTTTGTAAAGGGTAGATTTTTTTTTTCAGTGGTGAAAATTTCATGTAAAGCTCAAAAGCGAAGAAGTTATGACCAACAAACGATTATCAGATCTATTTTTTATCATTTTACTCATTACAATCATGGCACAAAATGTTGCCACACTTTTGCCCGACTTGCTGTAAAACGCCCCCCCTCTCCCCCTAGGCAATGTGATCCACTTCATGTTTGTTAGCAGCCTCCGTCAGTCCCCAACATTGAATTGATGGGGGTAGGGGAAGGTATGATAAAAGCAAGACATCTGCTTTCCAATGAACAATGAATTACCCAATTCGGATCATACTGAGCTGTGAGCATGGGGACTGTTTTGATATATTGTATCCCGTGTGGGCAACTATTTTTTTCCATATGCCTGAGCGAAATGAAAAAGATTTGATCTGATTTCAGTTTTTTGGGTCAGAACTGTTTAAATTGATGTAAATATTTCAACCCCATTTTTTCGCCATTACGTCTCAATACTTGTTCTTTCTACTCCATAAAGATTGCTACCAATAGGGACATTCTTAGGTACTATCCAGTAAATAATAATGTGATGGTCGAATCTATACAGGTTTGACCTGTCAACACATCCCATTATAATACTCTATCCGGAGATTTAAACAAGACTTTTCTTCATTCATAATTTGCTTTGATTTGGTAGTGTCTAAGTGTCGCGAATGCAATTGCTAGAGCATCAATATCTATCTTATTCCTAAATTAAGGCATGGTCACTGCCATTAACGGCTGAATGCCTGATGTGACGGTGTTGGTACAGGATACTGCAAATGTTAAACAGACGTGGTTTCGTTGCGTGCCGCAAAGCACGACTCCTGTCTTCACGTGCTTTTTAGGTGTTAGAGTGTCCTTTTTAAAATTATTGTTTATAAATTCAATTTACTTCCCTTCGGATAAAATTAGTACATGTTATCGCTTGTAATTTGGTTAATTTATAACACTAGCACATATTTCATGAACGTCATGGCCTTAACATTATCACTTGGGCCTATACGTTTTGGCGTTTCCGCTCGATCAGATCGGAGATCCCAATTCTGCTGCAGATTCGCGCTCTGTTTTGTGACATGTGAAAACATGCAATTGATTATCCGTACCGTTCACATTTATGGCTTATACGTAAACAAATTTTCAATGGACAAATTAACCCCCCCCCCCCAAAAAAAAAATGCTTAAGTGCATTTGGGCTGCAGCCGTGTGTAGTTTCTGCTTTTACAAATGGCTAAAATTCATGTACTCTTATTGCTTTAAATTTAAATGATATAAAAATTGTGTTTGTATTTTTTTGTTTAGGATGGGGTAAAGAGATATAATGGCTTTTAATCATAAGTTTGCACATTACTAGTAACCTACATACAGTATACTGACTTGTTGTTACATTTGGAAGTAAAGGTGCCAAAATTGTTTTTCAAATCACAAATGGATAGGGCCGAAAATTCAGTGCATCTACGATAAATATACTGCAGATTGATGAACTCGGATTGAAGAACGGCTACCTTTGATTGATATTTAATTAAATTCGTGATTGTTGTATACGTGTGTGTGTATGTATGTGTGTATGTTGTTTGTGTGTGTGTGTGGATGTGTGTGGGGTGTGTGGGGTGCGTGTGCTTGCGTGCGTCCGAGTGTGTATGTGGGTGTCGTGGGTGCGCGGGGGTGTGTTTCTGTGTTCGTGTATGTGCGATCCAACATTGAACATGAGGCAAGAAAGTACACATGGTTAACCGTGTCGGTTCACCACTATTGAATACACACAGAAAGACGGTTACCCAACAGTAAACGTAATTTTAGACCTCAAGAACTATAACTTTTATGTTTACCGATGTCATTGTACGCATTTCTATACGTGGTTAACCGACATGGTTAACCATCATCAGCCAAATGATTTCTATGGAATCATATATCAGTTAATATAATCAAGTTTCAATGCTTTCTCAACAATGCACAACGAATTTCATTACATTTATGGCAATAAATATGAAACAAAGAAAAATATTAATTAATATTACAAAACATGATACATTTGTGTGTTTTCGTTTTTGCAGCAAAAGTGGTCAAATGAGGCATTGCATTCCATTTTGATAATGACAGTGGTGTTTGGTCTAATGGATAATGAATACGCCCAATAAGCGTAAGATTGTGGGTTCAAACAACTCGGGCCTTATCTATCTGGTTTATTTTATTCCGTAATTATCTTGTTGGAGTTGATGAGCCAGTCGGCACTTAATATATCATATAGATTTTTTTTGTTCATGATTTTTTTGTTGTATGTTTATTGTATTTCATTCTGATTTTTTTATTTGATTTCTTTCTTATATTTTCATTCTGTTTTTTTTTTTTATTTGATTTCTTTCTTCATATTTTTTATTAATTTTCTTTTTTCTTTCTCTTGCTTTTTTCTTCAACAAAGGAAAGCCATGTGATACAGTCAAAGGTATAATGGTTAATTATGCCAACACTTTTAAACTATATTAACTTAACTTGCTATCTACGCAAGATGAGTTTAAACCCATTGGCTTACTTTGCTATCTACGTAACATAAAAGCCCTCTCATGTGTTCGAATCGTTTCATTCGTCAATCCATAGAAAAAGCATTATGTGAGAGATATACCACAACTACACAAACCCTTATACACACACGCCAAATACGCGCGCGCGCGAGAGCGCACACACACATGCGAAAACCACGCACGCAATAAACAGATAAAATCCGATACCGCATTGCTCGCGCGTGTGCAAAGTGAACTACATATACACAGTGTGGATTTTCCTCTCAAATTTTGTTAAAGGGTATGATGTTTTATCCGTGGTTTTGAAAATTTCATGTAAATACATCAAAGCGTTAGATCGTTAGACCAAAAAACGATATCAGATATATTTTTTTATTTAATCAGACAGGTCTGAGCGAAATGAAAAAGCTTTGATCTGATTTCAGTTTGGGTCATAAACTTTTATTGGATGTAAAATTCAACCAAATTTTCAAGCAATTAAGTCAAATTACATTGTTCTTTTACCAGAAAGACTTCGCTACCAAATAGGGGAAAATTTGGGGACTAGCCGAGTCATATAATGTTGAGGGTCGAATATATACAAGTGTGACCTGCAACACATCACATAGAAATATATATGCGAGAGTTTTAAACAAGACTTTTCTTCGATCATAATTTGCTCTATTTGGGGTTTTTTTTTTTTTTAGGTGGGGTTTTCTAAGTGTGCGAAGGCCATGGGCTAGAGCAATAAAATATATATCGTACTTTCCTAAATTAGGGACAGAGTCACTGCCATTAACTGCTGCATGCTGAATGTGACGTGTTGTACAGGAATACGCAAATGTAAACAGACGTGTTCTTTGGTGCCGCAAAAGCACGACTCTGTATTACGTGCTTTGAGGTTTGGTTAAAGTGTTAATTTTTAAAATTAATGGTATAAAAAACTTCTTCGATTAAAGTAGTAACCTTTATGCTTGTAATTTGTTTTAAATTTATAACATAGCAAATATGTAATGAACGTCAGGGCCTTAACATTATTCACTTGGGCCCTATAGTTTTGGGTTTCCGCTCGATCAAAATCGTAGATGGTGTGCCCCAATTCTGCTTGGCATAAATTCCCTCTTTTGTGACATGTGCAAACTGCAATTGTGATCCGTACCGTTCACAAGTATGGCTATACAGAAAACACAATGTTTTTCCCCCAAATTGGACAAATTAACCCCCCCCCCCAAAAAAAAATGCTTAGTGGCATTGGGCTGCACGGGTGAAGTTTCGTGCTTTTTACAAATGGCTTAAAATTAATGTACTATTATTGCTTTAAACTTTAAATGATATAAAATTGTGTTTGTATTTTTGTTTTAGGATGGGTAAAAGATATAATGCTTTTAATATAAGTTGCACGCTACTCGTACCGACCTAAAGTAAATAATGACTTTGTTGTTACATTGAGTAAAGTTTGCCCAAAATTGTTTTCAAATCACAAATTATAGTCGAAATTCGTGAGCCAGTAAGTAAATATACTGATTGATGAACTCGGATTGGAGAACGGCTACCTTTTGATGAATAGTTTAATTAAATTGGTGTGTGTGTATACGTTGTGTGTATGGGTGTGTTTTGTGTGTGTGGTGTGGTGTGGATGTGTGTGGGTGGGTGGGGTGCGTGTGCTGGCGTGCTCCTGATGTGACTTGGGTGTCGTGGGTACGCGTGTGTGTGTTTCTGTTTGCTTGTATGTGATCTACATTGCAAACATGAGGTACGAAAGTACCATTGTTACCGTGTCGGTTTACCACTATTGAAATACACAAAAAGGAACGGTTAACCCCTGACAGTAAACGTAATTTCGACCTCAAGAAGCGTATAACTTTTATTGGTTCACCTATGGTCATTGTACGCAATTCTTTACGTGGTTAACCGACACGGTTTTCACTGCATCATCAAATGATTTCTATGGAATCATATATCAGTTTCCTATCATCCATTTTTTCAATGCGTGTATCAACAATGCCACAAACTAATTTCATTATCTTTATGCCATACCTATGGGACACACAAAAGATATATATATTAGTCCGGGTGGTAAACAAACATTTGGGTGTTTTTGCGTTTTGCAGGATAGTGGTCCAATGATGCATGCATTCCATTTTTTGTTGACAGTGAGTGTTTGGTCTAATGATAAGAATAGCCCCAATAACGGAAAATTGGGGGTTCCGAATCCAACTCGGGCCGTATAATATCTGTTTATTTTTTATTCCGTGATGTTTATTGTATTCATTCTGGATTTTTTTATTTGATTTCTTTCTTATATTTTCATTCTGTTTTTTTTTATTTGATTTCTTTCTTTATATTTTTTTTTTATTGATTTCTATTTCTTCTCTTTCTTTTTTCTTACAAAGGAAAGCATGTGATACCATCACAGGTATAATGTAATTAGCCATACCTTTTAACTATTTAACTTAACTTGCTATCTACGCAAGATGAGTTTACACACATTGGCTTACTTTGCTATCTACGGAAAATAAAGCCCTCTCATGTTTCGAATCTTTTTCATTCGTCAATCCATAGAAAAATGATTATTTGAGAGATATCACCACAACTACCCAAACCTTCATACACACAGCGCGCGCGCGCGAGCGCGCACAACATGCGAAACACGCACGCATCCCAGATACACCCGCTCGCGCATTCTCGCGCGTGCTCACAATACATACATCTACACAGTGTGAGATTTTCCTCATGTTGTAAAGGGTATGAGTTTTTTATCAGTGGTTGCAAATTTCATGTGAATACATCAAGCGTTAAGAAGTTATGACCAACAAACGATTATCCGATATATTTTTTTTACATTTTCACTCAGACAATCATGGAAAGAAATGTTTTTTTTTTTGCCACCCCTTTGCCCGTACTTGGCTGTAAGGCGCCCCCCTCTCCCCCCTAGGCAATGTGTTGATCCAAGTCAGGTTGTTAGCAGCCTCGTCAGGTCCCCCAACATTGATTGATGGGGTAGGGGAAGGAATATGGATAAAGCAGACATCTGCTTTCCAATGAACAATGATTTACCCAATTCGGATCATAGCTGTGACCAGCATGGGAACTGTTTGATTATAGTGTATCAAGTGTGACAACTATTTTTTTTTTTTTTTTAATTTTTTATTATATTTTTGATCTGATTTCAGTTTTTTGTCATAACTTTTTATTGGATGTAAATATTTCAACCAAATTTTCAGCAATTACGTCTCAATACATTTGTTCTTTCTACTCCAGAAAATTGCTACCAAATAGGGACACTTTAGGGACTAGCCCCGTATATAATGTGAGGGTCGAATCTATACAATTTTGACCCGGTCAACACATCACAATTAGAAATATATATGCGGATATTTAAACAAGACTTTTCTTCGATTCATAATTGCTTATTTGGTAGTGTCTAAGTGTCGCGAATGCAATTGCTAGAGCATAAATAGCGATCTTTCCTAAATTAGGGCATGGGCACTGCCATTAACTGCTGAATGCTGAATGTGACGTGTTGTAAAGGAATACTGCAAAATGTAATCAGACGTGTTCTTTGCGTGCCGCAAAAGCACGACTCGGTAGTCACGTGCTTTTTAGGTGTTAAAGTGTCATTTTTTAAAAAATTAATTGTTTATAATTCAATTTACTTTCCTTCGGATTACATTAAGTAACATTTATGTCTTGTAATTTGTTAAATTTATAACATAGCACATACGTAATGAACGTCATGGCCTTACCATTATTCACGAGGGCCTTTAGGTTGGCGTTTCCGCTCGATCAGAATCGGAGATCCCAATTCTGCTGGGCGAAATTCCCCTTTTGGTGACATGTGACAACATCAATTGTGATCGTACCGTCACATGTTGGCTTATACATTAAACACAATTTTTCAATTGGACAACTTACCCCCCCAAAAAAAAACTGCTTAAGTGCATTTGGGCTGCAGCCGGGTGTAGATTTTCTTGCTTTTTACAATGGCTTAAAATTAATGTACTATTATTGCTTTAAAATTCAATAAATGATAAAAATTGTTTTTGTATTTTTGTTTAGGATGGATAAAAGAGAATGGCTTTTTTAAGATAAAGTTTGCACATTACTCGTAACGTACATGAAGTAAATAATGTCTTGTGGTACATTTGGAGTAAGATCCCAAAATTGTTTTTCAAATCACAATGATAGCGAAATTCTGACTAAGGAACTAGACTGCATTGATGAACTCGGATTAATAACGGAACCTACCTTTTGATGAATAATTTTAATTAAATTGGTTTGTGTGTATACTTGTGTTTATGTTGTGTATGTGTGTGTGTGTGTGTGTTGTGTGGATGGTGTGTGGGGTGGTGGGTTGCGTGTGCTTGCGTGCGTCCGAGTGTGTAAGTGGGTGTCGTGGGTACGCGTGTGTGTGTTTCTGTTGTGCGTGTATGTGCGATCCAAATTGCAAACATGAGAGGTACGAATTTCACATGGTTAACCGTGTCGTAACCACTATTGAAATACCCACAGAAAGGACGGTTAACCCATGACAGTAAACGTATTTTAGACCTCAAGAAGCTTATAACTTTTATGGTTTACCGATGTCATTGTACGCAATTCTATACTTGGTTAACCGACACGGTTTACCCATATCACCAAAGATTTCTATGGAATCATATATCATTTACTATCATCCAGGTTCAATGCTGTATCAACAATGCACAAACAATTTCATTATCATTTATGCAATAAATATGAAACACAAAAATATATAATATTAGTTCGTGTACTTTTGTGTTTTTGTCGTTTTTGCAGCAATAGTGGTCATATGACGCATTGCATTCCATTTTTATTTGACAGTTGATGTTTGGTCTACTGGATAAAGAATACGCCCATAAGCGGAAGATTGTGGGTCGAATCCAACTCGGCCTTATATATCTGTTTATTTATTCCGTGTATGTTTAGTGTATTTCATTCTGATTTTTTTATTTGATTCTTTCTATATTTTCAATTCTGTTTTTTTTTTTATTTGATTTCTTTCTTAATATTTTTTTTTTATTGATTTCTTATTTTCTTTCTCTTTCTTTTTTCTTAACAAAGGAAAGTCATGTGATACAATCAAGGTATAATGTAATTTACCATACACTTTTAAACTATATTAACTTACCTTGCTATCTACGCAAGATGATTTAACGACATTGGCCTTATTGCTTCTACGGAAATACAAGCCCTCTCATGTTCGAATCGTTTCATTCGTCAATCCATAGACAAATGCATTATGTTAGAGATATCACCACAACTACACAAACCTTCCATACAACACACGCACGCGCGCGCCGAGCGCGCACAACATGCGAAAACACGCCGCATACCGATAACCCGCCTCGCGCATCTCGCGCGTGCACAAGTCATACAGATACACAGTATGAGAGTTTCCTCAATGTTTGTAAAGGTTATGATGTTTTTTATCATTGGTGAAAAATTTCATGTACATCATCAAAGCGTTATAATTTCTGACCCACAAAACGATATCAGATAATACTTTTTTACATTTTACTCAAATGCCTGAGCAAATAAAGATTTGATCTGATTTCAGTTGTTGGGTCATAACCTTTTATTGGATGTAAATATTTCAACCAAATTTTCAGCATTACTCCAATACATTGTTCGTTCTACTCCAGAGATTGCCACCAAATAGGGACACTTTAGGGACTAGCCTGTAAGACTCATGTGAGGTTCGATCAAACAATTTGACCGTCAACACATCACATTAGAAATATATATGCGGATATTTAAACAAGACTTTTCTTCGATTCAAAAGGTTGGTTTAAAAAGAAAAAAAAATTTGTTAGTGTCTAAGTGCGCGAAAGCAATGTGCTAGAGCATAAATATATCCTTTACTTTCCTAAATTAGGGCATGGTCACTGCCATTTACTGCTGAATACTGAATGTGACGTGTTGTACAGGAATACTGCAAATGTAAACAACGTGTGATCTTTGCGTGCCGCAAAGACGACTCTGTATTTCACGTGCTTTCTAGTGTTTAAAAAAGTGTAATTTTTAAATTATTGTTTATAATTCAATGTACTTGTCCTTCGGATGAATTAGTACCATTTATGCTTGTATTTGTTAAATTTATAACTAGCACATCTGTATGAACGTCATGGCCGTACAATATCACTTGGGCCTATAGTTTGGCGTTTCCGCTCTATCAGAATCGGAGATCCCCATTCCCTGCTGCAGAAAGTCCCTCTTTTGTGACATGGGCCAACATGCAATGGTGTCCTACGTTTCACTGTATTGCTTAACATATAAACACCATTTTTTCAAATTGGGCAAATTTAACCCCCCCCCCCAAAATAAACACTGCTTAAGTGCATTTGGGCTTCAGCCGGGTGGTATTTTTGCTTTTTACAAATGGCTTAAATTAATGTACATTATTGCTTTAAAATTTAAATGATTAAAAATTTGTGTTTGTATTTTTTGTTAGGATGGGTAAAGAATATAATGGCTTTTAATGAATAAAAAAGAAGTTTTTTTTTTGGTTTTGCACATTACTCGTAACTTACATAAAGTATAATGACTTTGTTGTTACATTTGGAGTAAAGATTGCCCAAATTGTTTCAAATCACAATGATAGGCGGAAAATTCAGTGAGATAAGTATATAAACTGCATTGATAAATTCGGGTTGAAGAACGGCTACCTTTGATGAATATTTGAATTTAATTGGTGTGTGTGTATACGTGTGTGTATTGTGTGTTATGTGTGTGTGTGTGTGTGTGTGGATGTGTGTGGGTGGGTGGGGTGCGTGTGCTGGCGTGCGTCCGAGTGTGTAAGTGGGTGTCGTGGGTACGCGTGTGTTGTGTTTCTGTGTGCGTGTATGTGCGATCCCTTGCAAACATGAGGTCGAAAGTTACACTGGTTAACCGTGTCGGTTAACCACTATGAAATACCCACCCAGAAAGGACGGTTAACCCTAACAGTAAACGTATTTTTAGACCTCAAGACGCTTATAACTTGTATGTTATCCGATGTCATTGTACGCATTTCTATACGTGGTTAACCAACACGGTTAACCATCATCAGCAAAGTTTCTATGGAATCATATATCATTTACTATAATCCAGTTTCAATGCTTGAATCAACAATGCCACAAACAATTTCCATTATCATTTTGCAATAAAAGATGAAACACAATAATATTTATATATTAGTTCGTGTACATTTTGTGTGTGTTTGCGTTGTGGCAAGCAATATGGTCAAATGAAAGGCATGGCATTCCCAATTTTTAGTGTACATTGAGGTTTTGGTCTAATGATAAAGAATAAGCCCTAAGCGAAGATTGTGGTTTCGACTCCAACTCGGGCCTTATAATACTGTTTATTTTATCCGTGTATTTTTGGTATTTCATTCTGATTTTTTATTTGATTTCGTTCTTATATTTTCATTCTGTTTTTTTTTATTTGAATTTCTTTCTATATTTTTTTTTTATTGATTTCTTATTTTCAGTTCCCTCGTTCTTTTTTCTTTACAAGGAAGCTTGTGATACAATCAAAGGTATAATTAATTATGCCATACAACTTTAAACTATATTAACTTAACTTGCTATCTACGAAGATGAGTTTAAACCTTTGCTTTACTTTGCGTATCTTAGGAAAATAAAAGCCCTCTCATGTTCGCATCGTTTTCATTCGTCAATCGCAATAGAAAAATGCATTATGGAAGAGATATCACCACCAACACAAACCTTCATACACACCCGCACGCGCGCCGCGCGATCGCGCACAAACATGCCGAAAACCGGCACTCATACCCAGATAAACCCGCTCGCGCTTTCTCGCGCGTGCACAAGTAACTACATATACACAGTGTGAGATTTCCCAATGGGGGGTTGGGGTTGGTTGTTGAGGGGTGTAGATGGGTAGTGGGAGACGAATGCGTTGAGGGGAGTCTTGGGGGGTGGGTCGGAGAAAACGAAATCAATGGTTGTAAAGGGTATGATGTTTTTTTATCATGGTGAAACTTGTCATGTGATACATCAAAGCGTTAAGAAGTTTATGACAAAAACGATTAATTCAGATATAGTTTTTTACATTTTAACTCAGAGACAATCATGGAAAAAATGTTGCCACACTTTGCCCGAATTGGCTGTAAGGCGCCCCCCTCTCCCCCTATGCAATTGATCCAAGTCATGTTGTTAGCAGACTCATCAGGTGGTCCCCACATTGATTTAGGGGGTAGGGTAAGGGTATGTATAAGAGCCAGACATCTGCTTTCCAATGAACAATGAAGTACCCATTCGGATCATAGCTGTAGCATTGGAAGCTGTTTTGATTATATTGTATCAAGTGGTGGACAATATTTTTTTCCATGATTGTCTGAGCGAAATGAAAAAATTTGATCTGATTTCAGTTTTTTGGTCATAACTTTTTAATTGGATGTAAAATACTTTCAACAAATTTTCAGCAATAGTCCATACTTGGTTCTTTCTACTCCAGAAAGATTGCTACCAAATAGGGACACTTTAGGGACTAGCCAGTAATAATACTGTAGTGTCGAATCTATACAAGTTTGCCCTTCAACACTCCAGTAGAAATATATATGCGATATTTAACCAGGGACCGTATTTTCTTCGATTTCATATTTGGCTTTATTTGGTAGTGTCTAGGTGTCGCGAATGCAATGTGCTAGAGCATAAATATATAGCTTACTCTCCTAAATTAGAGCATGGTCACTGCCATTAACTGCTGAATGCTGAATGTGAGTGTTGTACATGAATACTGCAAATGTCAACAGACGGTTCTTTGCGTGCCGCAAAAGCACGACTCTGTATTCACGTGTTTTTTAGGTGTTTAAAGTGTCCTTTTTTAAAATTAATTGTTTATAATTCAATTTACTTTCCTTCGGATTAAATTAAGTAACATTTATGCTTGTAATTTGTTAAATTTATAACATAGCACATAGTATTGAACGTCATGGCCTTAACATTAGTCACTTGGGCCGATAGTTTGGCGTTTCCGCTCGATCATAATCGGAGATCCCCAATTCTGCTGCAGAAATACCCTCTTTTGGACATTGACAAACAGCAATTGTGCATATCCGCGTACCGTCACAGTATGGCTTATCATATAAAACCCCACAATTTTTCAAATGGGAACAAATTAACCCCCCCCCCCCAAACCAACAAATTCTTAAGTGCATTTGGGCTGCAGCCGGGTGGAGTTTCTTGCTTTTTACAGATGGCTTAAAATTAATGTACTATTATTGCTTTAAAATTTCAATGATATAAAAAATTGTGTTTGATTTTTGTTTAGGATGGGTAAAGATATATGCTTTTAATTATAAAGTTTGCACATTACTCGTAACCTACATAAGGAAATAATGACTTTGTTGTTACATTTTGGAGTAAAGTTTGCCCAAATTTGTTCACATCACATTTATAGGCGAAAATCAGTTCGCCTAAGTAAATATACTGGATTGATAAATTCGGATTGTAGAACGGCTACCTTTTGATGAAATATTTTAAATAAATGGTGTGTGTGTCTACGTGTGTGGTGATGTGTGTGTATGTTGTGTGTGTGTGGTGTGTGTGTGGATATGTGTGGGTGGGTTGGGGCGTGTGCTTGCGTGCGTCCGATGTGTACGTGGTTGTCCCGTGGGTCCGCGTGTGTGTGTTTCTGTGTGCCGTGGAGTGCGATCCACAGTGCAAACAGAGGACGACATTACCATGGTTAACCGTGTCGGTTAACCACTATTTGAAATCCACACAGAGAAGGACGGTTTAACCCATAACAGTAAGCGTATTTTAGACCTCAAGAAGCTTATGACTTTTATGAGTTACCGATGTCATTGTACGAATCTATACGTGGTTAACCGACATGGTTAACCATCATCAGCCAAATGATTTCTATGGAGTCATATATCAGTTACTATAATCCTGGTAGTTCAAGGCTTGGGTATCAACAATGCCACAAACTACTTTCATTTCATTTATGCAATAAATATAAACACAATAATTATATTTTGTTCGTGTACTTTTGTGTGTTTTGCGTTTTGCAGAATAGTGGTCAAAGATGCTTGCATTCCATTTTAGGACTGACAGTTGATTGTTTGGTCTAATGGATAAAGAATACCCCCAATAAGCGGAAGATTGTGGGTTTCGAATCCAACCTCGGCCTTATAATATCTGTTATTTTATTCCGTGTATGTTTATATTGTACGTTCAGTCTGAGTTTTTTTTTTGATTTCTTTTCTTATATTTGTTCACATCTGTTTTTTTTTTTTATTATGTCTTTTCTTATATTTTTTTTTTATTATTTCTTATTTTCTTTCTCTTTCTTTTTCTTTACCAAAGGAAAGCATTGATACATCAAGGTATTGTACATTATCCATACCGTTTAAACTATATTACTTAACTTGCTATCTACCAAGTGAGTTTAAACCATTGGCGTACTTTCTATCTACGGAAAATAAAACCCTCTCATGTTCGAATCGTTTCATTCGTCAATCCATAGAAAATGCATTATGTGAGAGCATCACCATTGAAAAAACCACTACACAAACCTTCATTACACACACTCACGCGCGGCGCAGCGCGCACAACATGCGAAACACCAACGCATACACAGATAAACCCTCTCGCGCATTCTCGCGCGTGCACAAAGTCCATACATATACAGCAGTTGGAATTTTCCTCATGTTTGTAAAGGGTATGCATGTTTTTTATCTATGTGGGTGAAATTTCATTAAATACATCAAGCGTGAAGAATTTGACCCACAAAACGATTATCAGTTATTTTTTTACAGTTTACTCAGACATGTCTGAGCGAAATGAAAAAGTTTTGATCTGATTTCAGTTTTTTGGGCCATAACTTTTTATTGGATTAAATATTTCAACCAAATTTTCAGCAAATTACGTCCATACATTGTCTTCACTCCAGCAAAAGATTGCTCCCAAATAGGGACACTTTAGGGACTAGCCAGTATAAAAATGTGAGGGTCGAATCTATACAAGTTTGACCTGTCACCACTCACATAGAAATATAATAGCGGAGATTTAAACAACTTTTTTCTTCGATTCATAATTTGCTTATTGGTAGTGTCTAAGTGTCGCGAATTCAATGTGCTAGAGCATAAATATATAGCTTACTTTCCATAAGATTTAGGGCATGTCACTGCATTAACTGCTGAATTCTGAATGTGACCCCGGGGGTGTTGTACCGGAATACTGCAAAATGTAAACGACGTGTTCTTTGCGTGCCGCAAAGGTACGACTCTGTATTTCACTTGGCTTTTTTTGAAAGTTAATTTTTTAAAGATTAATTTTTTAATTTTTTAGGTTTTTTCTTTTTTTAAATAAAAAACAAATAGCCACATTCTTGTAATTTGTTTAATTTATAACATAGCACATATGTAATGAACGTCATGCCCTTAACATTATTCCTTTGGGCCTATAGTTTGGCGTTTTCCGCTCCCATCAGAATCGGAGATCCCCAATTCTGCGGCAGAAATTCCCTCTATTTGTGCATGTGACAAACATGCAACTGTGATCCGTACCGTTCACATGTATGGCTTATTACATATAAACACAATTTTTCATTGGACAAATTACCCCCCCCCCCAAAAAAAATGCTTAAGTGCATTGGGGCTGCAGCCGGGTGTAGTTTCTTGCTTTTTACAAATGGCTTAAAATAATGTACTATTATGGCTTGAACATTTCCATGATATAAAAATTGTTGTTTGGTATTTTCTGTTTGTAGGCTGGGTAAAAGATATCCTGGCTTTTTAATATAAATTTTGCACATTACTCGTAACCTACATAAATGTAAATATGACTTTGTTGTTACTTTTGGAGTAAAGTTCCAACATTGTTATCAATCACAAATGATCGTCGAACATTCGTGATCTAAGTTAAATCTACTGCAATTGATGCATCGGAGAAGAACGGCTACCTGTTGGATGAATATTTAATTAAATGGTTTGTTGTAACGTGTGTGTATGTGTGGTGTATGTGTGGGTGTGGGGTGTGTTTGGATGGTGTGGGTGGGTGGGGTGCGTGTGCTTGCGTGCGTCCGAGTGTGTACGTGGGTTGTCAGTGGTTAGCGTGGGTGTTTTTTCTGTGTGCGTTATTTGCGATCCCTTGCAAACTGAGGTACGAAAGTCACATGGTTAACCGTGGCGGTTAACCCCTATTGAAATACACCCAGAAAGGACGGTTAACCCATAAAGTAAACGTTTTTGACCTCAAGAAGCTTATAACTTTAATGGTTAACCGATGTCATTGTACTCAATTATAACGTGGTTAACCGACACGGTTACCCATCAACCCAAAAAACCCCCCCGCACCAAATGATTTTCTATGGAATCAAATATATCAGTTACTATAAACCAGTTTCAATGCTTGTATCAACAATGCCACAAACTAATTTCATTAGCACGGTTATGCAATAATATTAAACCAATAATATATATATATTAGTCGTGTACATTTGTGTGTTTGGCGTTTGAGCAATATGGTCAAATAGGCATTGCATTCCTTTTTTATTGACAATGAGTGTTTGGTCTAATGGATAAGAATACGCCAATAAGCGAAATTGGGGGTTCGAATCCAACTCGGGCCAAAACTTATAATATCGTTTTTTTTTGTGTGTAGTAAAAAAAATAAAAAAAATCTGAGTTTTTTTTATTTGATTTTCCTTTGGGTCTTATATTTCATTCTGTTTTTTTTATTTGATTTCTTTCGTATTATTTTTTTTATTTGAGTTCTTATTTTCTTTCGCTTTTCTTTTTTCTTAACCAGGAAAGCATGTGAATACAATCAAGGTATAATGTAATATGCCATACACTTTTAAACTATATTAACTTACTTGCTATCTACGTCAAATGGAGTTTTAAACACATTGGCTTACTTTGTGCGATCTAACGTAAAATAAAAGCCCTCTCATGTTCGAATCGTTTTTCATTCGTCAATCCATAGAAAAATGCATTATGTGAGAGATATCACCACAACTAAACAAACCTTCATACAACACACGCACGCGCGCGCGCGATCGCGCACAAACATGCGAAAACACGCAAGCATACATAGATAAACCCGCTCTCGCATTCTCGCGCGTGCAAAGTACATACATATACAAACAGTGTGAGATTGTCCTCATGGGTTGTAAAGGGTATGATGTTTTTTTATCAGTGGTGAAATTTCATGTGAATAAATCAAAGCGTTAAGAAGTTATGACCAAAAACGATTATCAGATCTATTTTTTTTACTTTTACACTCAGACAATCAGTGGAAAAAATGTTGCCACCTTTGCCCTGGCTTTAAGCGCCCCCTCTCCCCCTAGGCAATGTTTGATCAAGCATTTGTTAGCACCTCGTCAGGGTCCCCCCACCATTGATTGATGGGGGTAGGGGAAGGATATGGATAAGAGCCAGACATCTGCTTTCCAATGAACAATGAATTACCCAATTCGGATCATAGCTGTGATCATGGGACTGTTTTGATTATGTTGTATCAAGTGTGACAACTATTTTTTTCATGATTGGTCTTAGGGCGCAATGAAAAAGATTGATCTGATTTCCAGTTTTGGTCCACTTTTTATTGGATGTAAATATTTCAACCAAATTTTCAGCAATTACGTGCAATACATTGTTCTTTCTACTCCCCAGAAAGATGCTACCAAATAGGACAGCTTTAGGGTACACCAGTAACTAATGTGAGGGCGAATCTATACAGTTTGGACCGTCCACACATCACATTAGAAATATATATGCGGAGATTTAAACAAGACTTTCTTCGAGTCATAATTTGCTTATTTGGTCAGTGGCTATGTGTCGCGAATGCAATGTGCTAAGCATAATATATATCTTACTCTCCTAAATTAGGGCATGGTCCCTGCCATTAACTGCTAATGCTGAATGTTACGTGTTTGTACAGGAATACTGGCAAATGTAAACAAGACCTGTTCTTTGCGTGCCGCAAAGGTACGACTCTGTATTTCACGTGCTTTTGGTGTTAAAGTGTCATTTTTTTAAAATTATTGTTTAAAATTCAATTTACTTCCCTTCGGATAATTAAGTAACATTTTATGCTTGTATTTGTTAATGTATAACATAGCACATATGTAATGAACGGCATGGCCTTAACATTATTCCCTTGGGCCTATAGTTGGGCGTTTCCGCTCGATCAGAATCGGAGATCCCCAATTCTGCTGCAGAAATTCCCTCTTTTGTGACATGTGACAAACATGCAATTGTGATCCGTACCGTTCACATGTATGGCTTATACATATAAACACAATTTCAAATTGGACAAATTAACCCCCCCCCCCCAAAAAAAAATGCTTAAGTGCATTTGGGCTGCAGCCGGGTGTATTTCTTGCTTTTTACAAATGGCTTAAAATTAATGTACTATTATTGCTTTAAAATTTAAATGATATAAAAATTGTGTTTGTATTTTTGTTTAGGATGGGTAAAAGATATAATGGCTTTTAATATAAAGTTTGCACATTACTAGTACCTACAATAAAGTAAATAATAAAAAAAATAAAAAAAATAAAAAAGTAAAATTTTGCCCAAAATTGTTTTCAATCACAAATGATAGGCGAAAATTCCGTGAGCTAAGTAAATATACTGCATTGATGAACTCGGATTGAAGAACGGCTACCTTTTGATGAAATATTTAATTAAATTCGTGTGTGTGTATACGTGTGTGTGTATGTATGTGTGTATGTGTGTGTGTGTGTGTGTGTGGATGTGTGTGGGTGGGTGGGGTGCGTGTGCTTGCGTGCGTCCGAGTGTGTATGTGGGTGTCGTGGGTACGCGGGGGTGTGTTGCTGTTGCGTGTATGTGCGATCCCCATTGCAAAAATGAGGTACGAAAGTACACATGGTTAACCGTGTTGGTTAACTACTATTGAAATACACACAGAAAGGACGGTTAACCCATAACAGTAAACGTATTTTAGACCTCAAGAAGCTTATAACTTTAATGGTTAACCGATGTCATTGTACGCAATTCTAGACGTGGTTAACCGACACGGTTAACCATCATCAGCCAAATTATTTCTATGGAATCATATATCATTTACTATAATCCAGTTTCAATGCTTGTATCAACAATGCCACAAACTAATTTCATTATCATTTATGCAATAATTGAAACACAATAAAATATATATATTAGTTCGTGTACATTGGTGTGTTTTGCGTTTTGCAGCAATAGTGGTCAAATGAGGCATTGCATTCCATTTTTAATTGACAGTTGAGTGTTTGGTCTAATGGATAAAGAATACGCCAATAAGCGAAAGATTGTGGGTTCAAATCCAACTCGGGCCTTATAATATCTGTTTATTTTATTCCGTAATTATCTTTGTTGGAGTTGATGAGCCAGTCGGCAATTAATATATCAATATACGATTTTTGTTCATGATTTTTGATTGTATGTTTTATTGTATTTCATTCTGATTTTTTTATTGATTTCTTTCTTATATTTTCATTCTGTTTTTTTTTTTTATTGATTTCTTTCTTATATTTTTTTATTAATTTCTTATTTTCTTTCTCTTTCTTTTTTCTTAACAAGGAAAGCATGTGATACAGTCAAAGGTATAATGTAATTATGCCATACACTTTTAAACTATATTAACTTAACTTTCTATCTACGCAAGATAGTTTAAACACATTGGCCCTTTACTTGCTATCTTCCGGAAAATAAAAGCCCTCTCATGTTCGAATCGTATTCATTCGTCAATCATAGAAAAAATCAATTATGTTGATAACACCACACACACAAACCTTCATACACCCACGCACGCGCGCGCCGCGAGCGCGCACAATCACACAGAAACACACACGCATACACAGAAAACCCGCTCGCGGCATTCTCGCGCGTGCACGTACCTACATAGAAACAGTGTGAGATTTTCCTCATTTTGTAAAGGGTAATTTTTTTTATCAGGTGGTTGAAACTTTCATGTATACAATCAAAGCTTTAAGAAGTTTATGACCAAAAAACGATTACAGATAATTTTTTTACATTTTACCTCTAGAATCATGAAAAAAATGTTGCACACTTTGCCTACTTGGCTGTAAAGCGCCCCCCTCTCCCCCTAGGCATGTTTATCCCAGTCATGTTGTTAGCTGCCTCGTCAGGTCCCCCAACATTGATGATGGGGGTAGGGGAAGGATTGGATAGAGCCAGACATCTGCTTTCCAATGAAGAATGAATTACCCAATTCGGATCATAGCTGCGAGCATGGACTGTTGATTAATATTGTATCAAGTGTGCAACTATTTTTTTCCATGATTGTCTGAGCGAAATGAAAAAGATTTGATCTGATTTCGTTTTTGGGTCATAACTTTTTATTGGATAGTACATATTTCAACCAATTTTTCATGCAATTACGTCCAATACCTTGTTTCTTTTCTACTCCAGAAGATTGCTACCAATAGGGACACTTTATGGACTATCCAGTAATAATAATGTGTAGGTCGAATCTATACAAGTGTGACCTGTCAACACATAATTAGAAATAATAATATGCGGAGATTTAAAAAGACTTTTCTCGCTTCATAATTTGCTTTATTTGTTAGTGTCCCTAAGTGTCGCGAATGCTGTGCTAGAGCATAAATATATAGCTTCCTTCCTAAATTAGGGCCTGGTCACTGCCATTAACTGCTGCATGCTGAATGTGACGTTTGTACCGGAAAACTGCAAAATGTAAACAGACGTGTTCTTTGAACATAATGGGCCGCACAAGCACGACTCTGTATTTCACTTGCTTTTTTAGGTTTTAAGTGTCATTTTAAAATTAATTGTTTCATAAATATCAATTTACTTTTTTTTTTTTCCCCCCCCCTTGTCAGACTTAGTTATTTTGCTATTTTTTAAAAAAAGTAAAATTTGATTAAATTTATAACAAGCACATTGTAATACGTCATGGCCTTTAACATTATTCACTTGGCCTATAGTTGGCGTTTCCGCTCTATCAGAATCGGAGATCCCAATCTGCTGCAGACATTCCCTCTTTTGTGACATTGGTGACAAACATGCAATTGTGATCCGTACCGTTCACATGTATGGCTGATACATATAAACACAATTTTCAAATTGGACCATTAACCCCACCCCCCCAAAAAAAAATGCCTTAAGTGCATTTGGGCTGCAGCCGGGTGTAGATTCTTGCTTTTTACAAATGGCTTAAATTAATGTACTATTATTGCTTTAAAATTTAAATGATATAAAAAGATGTGTTTGTTTTTTTGTTTAGGATGGTAAAAAGATATAATGCTGTTAATAAAAGTTTGGCACATTCTAGTACCACCTAAAGTAAATAATGACTGTTTGTTACGTTTTAGTCAAAGGTTTACCCCAAAATTGTTTTCACATCACAAATCTCGGCGAAAATTCAGTGAGCTTAAGTAATATACTGCTTGAGAACTCGATTGAAGAACGGCTACCTTTTGATGAATTTTAACAAATTCGTGTTGTGTGTATACTGTGTGTGTAGTATGTGTTTATGTGTGTGTTGTGGGTGTGGGATGTGTGTGGGTGGGTGGGGTGCGTGTGCTTGCGTGCGTCCGAAGTGTGTAAGTGGGTGTCGTGGGTACGCGGGTGTGTGGTTTCTGTGTGTGGCGTGTATGTGCGAATCCCATTGCAACCATGAGGTACGAAAGTACACATGGTTAACCGGGTCGGTTACCATATTGGAAATACACACAGAAAGGACGGTTAACCCATGACAGTAAACGTATTTTAGACCTCAGAAGCTTATAACTTTTTATGTTTAACCGATGTCATTGTACGCAAGTCTATACGTGGTTAACCGAAACGGTTAACCATCACAGCCAAATGCTTTCTATGGAATCATATATCAGTTACTATAAACCAGTTTCAATGCTTGTATAAACAATGCCACAACTAATTCATTATCATTTATGCAATAAATATGAAAACACAATAAAATTATATATTAGTCGTGTACATTTGTGGGTTTTGCCGTTTTGCAGCCAATATTGGTCAAATGAGGCATTGCATTCATTTTTAATTGACCGTTGAAGTGTTTGGTCTTAATGGATAAAGAATTACGCCCAATAAGCCGGAAAGGATTGTGGGGGGTTCAAATCCAACTCGGGCCTTATAATATCTGTTTATTTTATTCCGTATTATTTTGTTGGAGTTGGAGCCAGTCGGACAATTAATATATCAAATATACGATTTTTGTTCATGATTTTGATGTAGGTTTATGGTATTTCATTCTGAATTTTTTTATTGATTTCTTTCTTATATTTCATTATGTTTTTTTTTTTATTTGATTTCTTTCTTATATTTTTTATTAATTCTTATTTTCTTCTCTTTCTTTTTTCTTAACAAAGGAAAGCATGGGATAAGTCCAAAAGGTATAATGTAATATGCCATACACTTTTTAAATATATTACTTAAATGCAATCTACGCAAGATGAGTTTAAACACCTTGGCTTACTTTGCCATCTACGGAAAATAAAAGCCCTCTCATGTTCGAATCGTATTTCATTCGTCATCCATAGAAAAATTCAATTATGTGATATCACCACAACTACAAACCTTCATTCCACACCACGCGCGCGCGCGAGCGCGCACAAGATGCTAAAACACACACGCATACACAGATAAACCCGCTCGCGCATTCTCGCGCTGCACAAGTACATACATATACACATGTGAGATTTTCCTCAATGTGTTTGTAAATGGTAGATGTTTTTTTATCAGTGTGAACATTTCATGTAAAACATCCAAGCGTTTAAGATTATGTGACCAAAACGATTATCATGATATATTTTTTTACATTTACTCAGACAATCATTGAAACAATGTTGCCACCTTTGCCCGACTTGGCTGTAAAGGCGCCCCCCTCTCCCCCTAGGCCTTTGATCCAATCACTCATGTTGTAGCAGCCTCGTCAGGTCCCCCAACGTTGATTGCTGGGGTAGGGGAAGGATATGGATAATAGCAAGACATCTGCTTTGCCACTGACCAATGAATTACCCAATTCGGATCATAGCTGCGAGCATGGGAACTGTTGATTAATTTGTATCAAGTGTGGCAACTATTTTTTCCATATTGTTCTGACGAAATGAAACGATTTGACTGATTTCAGTTTTGGGTATAAACTTTTTATTGGATGTAAAATAATTCAACCAAATTTTCAGCAATACGTCCAATACCTTGTTCTTTTCTACTCGCAGAATATTGCTACCAAATAGGGACACTTTAGTGACTAGCCAGTAATAATACTGTGAGGGTCGAATCTATACAGTTGGACCTGTCACACATCACATTAGAATATATATGCGGAAGATTTAAACAAGACTTCTTCGATTCATACTTTGCTTTATTTGGCTTAAGCTACCTATGCGCGAATGCATGGTGCTATACATAATATATATCTTACTTCCCTAAAATTAGGGCATGTCCATGCATTAACTGCTGAATCTGATTGGACGTTTTTGTACAGGAATACTGCAAAATGTAAACAGACGTGTTCTTTGCGTGCCCAAAAGCACGAACTCTGTATTTCCCGTGCTTTTGTAGTGTTAAAGTGTCTTTTTAAAATTAATTGTTTATAAATTCAATTTACTTTCCTTCGTATTAAATTAAGTAACATTTATGCTTGTAAGCGTTAATTTATAACATAGCACCTATGTATGACGTCAGGCCTTAACATTATTCCCTTGGTCCTATAGTTTGTGCGTTTCCGCTCGATCAGAATTGGGGATCTCCGATTCCTGCTGGCAGAAATTTCCCTCTTTTGTGACATGTGACAAACATGCCATTGTGATCCGTACCGTTCACATCGTTGGCTGTATCATATAAACACATTTTCAAATTGGACACATTAACCCCCCCCCAAAAAAAAAAGCTTAAGTGCATTGGGCTGCAGCCGGGTGTAGGTTCTTGCTTTTTACAAATGGCTTAAAATTAATGTACTATTATTGCTTTAACATTTAAATGATATAAAAAATTGTGTTTGTATTTTTGTTAGGATGGTTAAAAGAATATAATGGCTTTTAATATAAAGTTTGCACATTACGAGTAACCTACATAAGTAATAATGACTTTGTTTTACATTTGGAGTAAAGTTTGCCCAAAATTGTTTTTCAAATCACAAATGATGGGCGAGAAAGTCAGTGAGCTAAGTAAATATAACTGCCATTGGATTAACTCGGATTGAAGAAACGGCTACCTATTGTATAGGAATAGTAGGAAAAGGGAAATATGGAGAGAGGGGTGAGGAAGTGCTGGGTTTTCGTTCCTCTTTCATTCCCGTTCTTTTTATTTCGTCCTTTTGTTTTTTCTTTCTTTATCTTTCTTTGATGTGTGTGTGTGTGTGATGTGTGTGGGTGGGTGGGGTGCGTGTGCTTTGGCGGCGTCGAGT
>JAMKCH010057876.1:0-24863 GCA_023653785.1 Ophioderma brevispina
ATGACACATTTATTATTTTTTTCTGAAATATGACAGTAACATTGGGTTACATTGGCAAATGCTTTGACTCCTTGTCATTATAATACCATCTAGTCTACAATGAGTATACATTAGATTTGCTCCAATTTTGAGCAATGTCAACATGAGATCTTTATATTCATATAGTCCATCAAGAAGTACCCAGCGCAACTGCATTGACCAGAGCCCTGTCACACTCACATGGGGCATGAGACTACTGCTCAACGGAATATATTTATATAGCAGAAAAAGTACATATGTCAAGAAGTACACATTTACAGTTAAGAAATACTGTTTTCTCATCACAAAATCTCCCAATCTCAAATTAGCCTCTGTACAAGATTAGATTCTGCCCTTTTTGTGTCGCTTGCATTTTGTGTCACCTGCCTTAAGGCAGGACGACACATAGAGATCACTTTGTCCACTGTTGTTGTCTGTTGTTGATGTGAAAAAGGGTTAAGATTTGCCTGTAATATCCGCATACTTCGATGGATTTACACCAAACTTGAGTCATAGATGCAACATGGGATCCCTCATTTGTTGATGAGGTCAAAGGTCACATATCAAGGTCAAAGGTCACATATCAAGGTCAAATGTCACATGAGGTCAAGTTGAAAGATAGGCTGAAAATGTAAAATTGACCTCAATTGAAAAGTTAAAAGTTCAATTGGAACCAAACTTGGTTTATGGAGATTACATGCAAACTCTCATTTGTTTATGAGTTCAAAGGTCAATATCATGGTCAAAGGTCATATGAGGCCTATCATTTACAAACTGCGATGACAGGCGACACATGCGGTCCAATGACCCATGTATTTTTTAACTCAAAACAAATAAGATTGGTCCTGTGATTGAATTAATTTAGGTTCACCTCAGAGGGTGTATTGAGTCCATCCCACAATGAACCAGTTTTGGGAAATTCATCTCAATAAGGTCATGTGATCCCACAAAAATCATATTCTTAACACATAAAACCCTGTCTTTTACACTCATTTTAGGCCACAAGGTGCTAGTACTTAGGGATTTTTTTGAATGATCATGAACTGTCTTGTGGTTCTTAAACTTCTTGAACACTTTTAATCCCTAAGTACTGACATGCGTTTAGTACAGTACAGTATGGGCACATTGTAATGCATTGTGGGATTGATTCAAAACACCCTCTGGGTTCCTAGTGTTATATGGACCTGGCATGATTTTTGGCATGGATTTTGGAATGCCTTTTAAATCAGTATCTTTCCAGTTTTGCTAGAAATGGTACAAAGGCAACTGTGCCTGAAGACCCATTTCAAGAGCAACTGACAAAAAACTAGGCAAATAGGATATTGTATTGGGAATTTCTGAAAATATTGACATGCCTCTCTGACCATGTTCTCCACTTCAGGAAAAAAAATTGTGCTCCCATCTGAGATTTAACCCACATAAAATGATAAAATACCTTCAACGAGGGTGGGAGACTCGATTGCTTTTAACTTTTGTTTGTTTTCTCTTTCCTTTTTTCTGTTTTTGAAAATTTTGGAGAAATGTACTTAGGCACAATTGGAGCAAACAATTTTTTTTTTTTTGGGGGGGGGTAATTTGGGGCATCTTTTGATGTACAGAATTAAGATAAATACAAACAATGCTTCAATTATAAAAACTTTAATACTATATTCCATAAAGGAATCACACCACAAATTAACTCCCCATAGACTTGTGAACAAAAGACCTCTCACCAAATGTCATTGCTCGGCTATAAAGCGACTGGGTACTCAAAAACTGAATTTTGTTGGAAGATTAGCACCATACCTCTTCAACAAAAATGAAAAATTCATCTGATGAAGGCTGATTTTTTTTGGGCTATCAGGCATCGAAAGATTTGCATTGTTTTTCAATATGTTCACGCCTATTTGAGTGTTACTATAAACTAAATTGGTAGGCAGTTTCCCCAAACTCTCAGAATTATAACAAAAATGGCACAGACAAAATCTTTATGCCACCGCCAATGGTTTGTTAGCTAGTCGCACACATGAAAATTAATTTCAAATTTCATTTAAAGACACAACTCATCAACATTTGTGACTCTTCATTTCGGCAAGGGGGGCCATATATCCGGACGCCAACACTATCGGCACTGACGTCGTCTGCTCACACTAGTTATTTAGTGTGTGGATGTGGGCGCGTGAATAGACTGGAAAATTTCTGAAGCCACATATTTCAATAATATTAAAGTTATTCTAATCAGTACGAACCATTGTATCCAAAATATAAGACCGAAATGAGTAAAACTGCTTTGTAGCAATGTGTTATTCTTTTTTGCTATCTGCTGAGATAGGCACATTTTGTTGAAAGAAAAGATTCTTGTTCAGACGGATGCAGAGGAAGCACTTCAAAAGAGACCTGATTCTATCAAAATGGCAATTTATAAAGCACCCAATTTAGTGCGTGAATTCAGGTGTTTTTTAAAAAGATATCCCCCCAATTCACATGGGCATTGGGCGGATTCCCGGGCAGAGAGAGAGAACCTGAAAAGCAGTCCAATTCAGTAATCTGGGTGTCTTTCACCAAAGTGGCCTAAAAAGCAGCCAATTATGTGCCAATTTAGTAATTTTTTGTGAATATAATCACATTCCTGTATAAAAAAAGACAACTTTTGTTCTGTGATTAACTCACTAAAATTCTAATCAATCGCATCACATCATGGATAGAACTGTGTGCAAGGTACAGGCAACATGCACATGTTTGAAATCTTCCTTGAAATGTTGATCGGTAGATCTATGTTAATGAGAGACTCTTGCTCATCATTGAGTTTTATATCATGCAGGACTAAAAAATGAATCCATTAAATCTTATGGCTCATGGCATTTCCCATTTTTGCACTTGGATCATTCTAAGTCATGAAAGATACACCACGATCCTCGTGAGACAATGCTCGGGATTCATGCACAATCCCACATCATGGCTACGGCAACTGCTTGATACAGTCATCTGAGACTCGAGGCGTAGTTCGTGTGGAAAGTGGCCTTGTAAGCTCTTGTACATGTTGTAATATGGGCGGCTTGATGCCCCCCAACAGTTTGGATTACCCCATTATCCCCCCCCCCCCATGTTACTCAAATGTGCCCATAGTAGTTTTTTTTTAAAAGACATGTATAGGGCTCATGCTATGACGTACTCAGACTATCCTATAGGCCTGTCCTCTCTTGAATTGAGCATTTTAAAGGCAACATAGAGTCACACATTGTACACAGAGCGAGAGGCAAGGCTGGCAAAATTTTGATCAGCGGTGACTGTATGAACAAATTTGATCACTGGCTGTACCATACGGCTGTCCGATAGTGAGTCATGTCTGAGTTAAAACCTGTGATCACGCCTAGGCTAGGAACTGATTCGGCTCCATATTGGAGCCTAAAACTTACGATATATACTTGCAAACCTCTTAACTCAGCTCAAATTGATCCTAGCAGTATGATTGATGCTTAAACATTGCAGACAACATTCAATTTTTGTTTTTATCGTGACCTGACTCACAAACAAGGCTCCATGTATATGTATGCATGAACTCTGTAGGAATCACACCAGGTAGGTGGAAAATGGTAGGTGTTGGTAGAAGGGGGAGGGGGGGGAAATAGTAGGACTAGGTAAGTGAGAGGAACGTGGATAGGGGAGTGGGGAAGGATCGATGTAGTATAGGCCCCTTCCGCTCCACTGCCGCCATAGACTTGTTGGTCAAAATGACCTCTCACCAAACGTCGATTTTCTCGCTATAAAGGCGTCTGTTACTTCAAAACTAATTTTTTTTGGAAAGATTGCACCATACCCTTCAACAAAAATGAAAAATTCATATTAGAAGGCTGATTTTTTTACCTACAGAGCGCGAAAAGATTTTGCATTTTTCAAAACGTTTCACGCCTAGTTGATTGTTACTAGAAACTAAATTGTAAGTTTCCCTCCCCAAACTTCAGAATTAATACAAACTGGCACAGACCAAATCTTTACCACCCAAATGGTTTTTTTACTAGTCCACACATTATGATTAATTTCAAATTTCATTTAAAGACACAACCATCAACATTTGTGAGCTTCAATTTATGCAAAGGGCATATTCCGGAGCCACAACTGTCCTCTGCAACTTACGTCGTCTGCTACACCTAGTTTATTTAGTGTGTGAATTCCATAAGGCAAAAAAAAGGTTGCCTCAGAAAAATGTTAAAATTCCAATGCAAAATTAATTCGATCAAGCAAAATGAGTCTGAAGTCGATCAGATTCAATTTTTACTTTTTTCATGTAGCTTGTATGCACCATTAAATGCTCATGTTGCTGAAATCCCATTGAAATTGACCACTTAACGTCCAAAGATCTACATTTGAAGTGACCAAAAACAATAGGAAACAACGACTTTTCTCCTTTGTTTGGCTATATCGAAAAATCAATATTTGCGACTTCCGACTCATTTTGCTTGATACATCACAAATGTGCTTTTTTTTTAGAAAAATGTAATTACGAAATCACTTTTTTTTTATTAATTGCATTTTGACCCCCACTTTTTCATTTTTTGTCCGCTTTGCGGCTGAATTTTCAATTTTTTAAATTTTATGGTGTTTTTTTGTGTTTTTTTAAAATCTTCAGAAAAGACCAATTTAAACAAAATGCGCATGGACTTCTGATACCACACTTGTTTGTTTCTTGGCCTAAACAGATTACCAATCTCCTTGTTGTGTAAATAATACTCCTCAATATTAATCCTCTTGAATCCAATGAATCTAACAAACCAGTAGAGGCATTTCCAAGAGATCTGTGGCCATTTTTGGATGCTTTTTCCCTTGACGGATTTGGAAAGATGGGCCAAAACTCATACCTCCCAGAATTGAGGCTAACTTTTTTTAGAGTCATGTTTTTTCAAAATGGCCACTTTTTGTGTGCATGTAATCATATACCACACTCGCACTAATCCTGTTGAAACGTTTACAAATCTCATCCATTATTTTTAACCCTCCTTCTATAGGGCCCTTGCACGCAGGTAAATTATATTGAATGGACTTTTTTTTGCCCTTCAGATCATCCAAGGATGCAAGAATACAATGCAGCGACCTGGTTCACTGACCATTTTCAGCTATTTCTACAGGTGGATCCTTTGTATTTTCTGCATGCTTGGGTTGTCTGGAGTCGGTCTGGCCACGATAACCTATTGACCTGGCTTTCATGCACCCATATCTCAAAATGCTTAAGGATGCCAAAATTGCATCATCAAGATTTGGAATTAGCAGGTCAATGTTGCCTAGAAACCATCAAACATTTCGTGTAGACTCTTTTGCAAGATCAAAACCGCGAGGTCATGATTCACATAACAGTCCTTGGGCCAATTTAAGTAACACATTTTTGCTTCTACATCAAATGGCAGGACCGATTTAAGCCGGCACTGGCACATTTTCACACAATATGAAATTTCTGGCAATTTGCTCTCAAAGATAGTCTAGGCCATTGTAAGAACAGAGATAATACGTTACACATAAAAACATACCCAAACAGATAAGTTTTCCTAACTTTAATCTACAATTGTGTATATTACATGAATATTTTTGACTATTACTCACTGATATTAAACCACAAAGGTTAAACCGGCAACAGGTGTGCATAGCGTGGGAAACATGCATCGGCGTGCCGTGTTATTTTGTTACGCCATTTTCGCCGTCTGCTGAATTTCGCGTCGCCGCGACGTTAATTACAAATCGTTCCGTTTACCATAAGGAACTGATTTGGTCCCTTAATCATTCGGGTGAGGGCTTTTGTATATAAAAGCTTCAACATTCAAAAATATCGATTTTGAAAAAATCTTGAGGGCGCACTATTTTTCAAAGTGTCCGTGTCTCTTTAACTCATTATGTTTGTGTGATCCAAGTGTGGGAAAATATCAGTTCCAAGACATAAAATGATAAAATTGTAGTAAAATTTAAAACCATAACTCAAATTTCAAAAGAATTTTTAAAATATTTCCTTTGCACTCATATAGCTCGAACATTAATACGGGCTCAATCAATCCAAATTTTACATCAAAATTGGTAATCACTTTGTTTTGGTGATAGCTTCCAGGCTACACAACCCTTGATGCTCGCTTCTATCCATGATCCTATAGTCCCGTAATAAGCTGTTTTTTTATTCTGAAAACAAAAATACTTTCTTTAAATACCAATAAAACATGCATTTATGACATTCCTAATGGGACATGCAGGTCATGCATACTGTGACATGACCTTTGTTTGAAACTAACACATAATGGAAACCCAAAATACTCTCTCCTATTGGATTACAATCTAAAAATTAGCAAAAGTGAACGATCAGACAGAACTATATACTGGTTCCCCGCGCCTTGGGTTTCGCTTCATGATTCGGACTACCCAGAATGCAGGTGCAGGCTTATCATAATTAGTCGAAATTTTGACTAGCAGATGCACCACCTCGAATAGAGAATAAGGTATGATTTTTTTGGGAACCGGACTCTCTTTACGACGTACGAATTGAACCCACGGCTATACCCATTATTTTAATTGGAAGAACGAGCCCGGAGGCCGAGTTCTTCCAGCAAAAATAATGGTGTCCCCGCTGGGTTCGCTCTCGTAAAGAGAGTACCGTTCCCAAATCATACCTTTATCTCATTCTTAAACAGCAAACCATTTAAGGGTCATCTTTAAACCAAATTTTCTTGATTCTTTTCAGCTTAAATACACAAAAAGGACCGCCATCACCCAGTTAAAACAATCGAACAACCGCTGAACGCAACTATCATACGCAATGATACGCACGTTGGCAGGCGCGCGCAAAGTAGCAAAACGCGGTCTGACGCGAGCGCTTCAACCTAAAATAACTTCAATACTCATTGGCGTACTACCTGGGTTCAATTAAACGAATTGACCCCGGGCATCATCCATGAAATTTTGGCTTACATTTTTCAACAACTGTGTTAAATTATCGCTTGATATGCTGAGATACACGGTATCATGCGTAGGATTAGACACTGGTGAGTGTCATTGAACCTCTTATCGATATATAAAAACAAGAAAAATGGCTATTCATTCAGCAGCCCCCTTTTCCCTGACATTCCTTGACATTCTACCTTTGTGAGGCGTTCTTGCAGTAGGTATTCAGCTACTCATTTATAAATTAAAGTAACTCTTCATAAAGTGAAAGATTGCAAATGTGCAACTTTTTTCTGCCTTGAATTCAGTTTTTCCCATATTTTTCCAGGCTTCAATTTTTCCGTTCCGGACCGGTGCCATCCTATTTTTTCTTTTTGCTCTTCCTTCTCCCTTTTTCCCTTCCCATTGTTTGGCTCTCCTTCCCAATTTTTTTGTGTTGGGGGGGGGGCTCCCCACTGGTTATGCCACTGCTTGAAATTCAACCCAAACATCCATCTTTTAGAACATACAGCTTTCAGTTGATCCTGACGGTGCATTTTCATGTTATAGGCAAATGTTTATTTAATGGTGTCCCATAGGCCTGTGTTGTAATTTCTGTCCATTTACCAACAGAAAATACAAAATTGCTGATTTACTTCATAGTAGATCGAATCTGCATGGGATTAAGCACACATAGTATACTTCTGCCCACGGTTCAAATGATACAAAAATGCTAACTCTCTTAGGTAGTCGGGGGACGAGGCGAGCTGAAACACATAAATTCCGCTGCAAGTAGGTATCATAAGTACCCACAATGTTTGTAGCTAGCACTTTGTTTAGTGGTGGGTGTTAATTGATGACAAATTTAGCATATTTTCTAATGTTTTTCTAAAATTGTCAAATTGCATAACATGAGTAAAATTGTCCATTTTTATTTTCTTTGAGTGGTGGCTCTAGAGTTTTTAAAATTGGTTGTTTTAAAAGTGGGTGGTCTTCTGAAGCTAAGTTATGGTTTCTGCTGCCCACCACTGGCCCACTGTAGCTAATCCCTGGAATACCCACCCATGTTTGGATGTTGCACCACTGCTCCCCTTAACCACTCCCTGGTTTTCCAGCATCACTGATGAGAAGATACAAAAGGATCATTGCATGGAGAAAGAGAAGAAATCAAAAGAATATAAAAGAAACAATAACAAGGAATGAGTTTCTGTAAGTATTTTCTAATCAAATTTTGATACCTTTAATTTGAATGAATTGAATTTTTTGGTATTTCTTGTTTTAATTTTTTATATCAGAAATAAAACAATCACAAATCACAAGAATCACCAAAAAATAGAAAAAAAACAGCGAAACAAATGCTCACGACAACAAACTGCCTTTATGACATCCTAATGGGACATGGCGGTCAATCGCATACTGTGACATGACATTTGTTTGAAACCTAACACATACTGGAACCCACAATACTTACTCCTCTCCTATTGGATACATCTAAAAATTAGAGCAAAAGTGAACGAGCCGACAGAACTATATACTGGTTCCCCCTTCCCCGCCCTTGGGTTTCGCTTCATGATTCGGACTACCCAATAATGCGGTGGGCAGGCTTATCAATAATTAGTCAAAATTTTGACTAGCAGATGCACCACCTCAAAATAGAGAGATAAAGGTATGATTTTGGGAACCGGATCTCTCTTTAACGACAATTGAACCCAAGGCTGATACCATTATTTTAAGTGGAAGAACGGGCCGGAGCCGCGTTCTCCACGCAAAAATACTGGTGTCCCCGGGTTCAATTCGCGTAAAGAGAGTACCCGTTCCCCAAATCATACCTTTATTCTCAATTCTTAAACAGCAATTACATTTAAGGTCATCTTTAACAACCAAATTTTTTCGTGATGCTATTTACAGCTTAAATACAACAAGAAAGGACTGCCATCACCCAGTGAAAACAATCGAACAACCGGCTGAACGCAACGATCATACGCCACGAGACGCAAAACCTTGGCAGTCGCGCCGAAAGTTAGCCAAACGCGGTATGACGCGAGCGCTTGTCCACAACCTAAAAATAACCTTCAATACGCAGTGCGTACTACCTGGGGTTCAATTAAACGAATTGACCCGGGCATCAGCCAATTAAAATGCTTGTGACAAATTTTTCATTCCACTGTTTAAGATCAATCACTTGATATGCTTAGATACACGGTAATCATGCGTGTAGGATAGACACTGTGTGAGTGATCATTGACCTCTTATCGATAATATAAAAACAAGAAAACAACAATGGCTATTCATGTCAGCAACGCCCCCTGGTCTGACATTCCTACAGCTACCTTTGTGAGCGATTCTTGCAGTAGGATTCCGCTACTCATTTATATAAAATAAGTACTCTTCCATAAAGGAAAGATTGCAAATGTGCAACTTTTTTCTTGCCTTGAAATCATTTTTTCCTTCCAATTTTTCCAGGCTTCAATTTTTCCGTTCAGACCGGGGCCACAGCCGTATTTTTTCTTTTTCCTTCCTTCTCCCCTTTTTCCCTTCCCATTTTTTGGCTCTCCTTCCCCAATTTTTTTGTGTTGGGGGGGTGGGGCCTCTCCCACTGGTTATGCCACTGCTTTGAAATTCAACCCCAAAATCCATCTTTTTGAACATCAACTTGTCAGTTGATTCTGACTGTGCATTTTCATGTTATGAGCAAATGTTTTATTTAATGGGTGTCCCATAGGCCTTGTGGTTGTAAATTTCATGTCCTTTACCACAGAAACTACAAATTGCTGATTTCCTGCCTTCAGAGTAGCTCGAATCTGCATGGGATTAAGCACACACATAGTATACTTCTACTTCTGGGCCCACTGTCCACTGATACAAAATCTCAACTCTCTTAGGTAAGTCAGGGGACGAGCGAGGCGAACATCAATGAATGCCCCTCTGCAGTATGTATCAAATACATACCCACAGTTGTAGCTGCACGTTGTTAGTGGTGGGTGTTATTTGATGAAAAATTTCCATATTTTTATAATTGTATGCTAAATTGTCAAAATTTGCATAAAATGATTAAAAGTTGGTTCCATTTAATTCTTTTGAGGGGTGGGCTCTAGAGTTAAATTGGTGTTTATAAGTGTTGGGCTCTGAAGCTCAGTAGTGGGTGCTGCTGCCCACCCTTGCCACTGTAGCACAAACATCCCTGAATTACCACCTCATGGGTTTTGGATGTTGCAGGACCACTGCTCCACTCAACCCGTCCTGTTCCACATACTGAATGAGAATATACAAAAGGATCAGTTTGCATGGAGAAAGAAGACGCACATCAAATATGAGTAAATGAAACATAAAGATGAGTGTCTGTAGTATTTTCCTAAAATCAAATTTTGATACCTTTTAAATTTGATGCTGATTTTTTGGTTTTTCTGTTTGTAGTTTTAATTATCAAGAATAAACAATTCACACAATCACAATGAATCACAAAATGAAAAAAAAAACAGCGAGAAAAAGATGCCACGACAACAAAATTATCTTATTTCATACGTGAATATCATTAAGATGAGAAAAAATGTCACACAATGTACTAACCATGTACAAGACCCATAAAAGCTGATATCACATCCAATCACACATCACCTTATTATTGAAGGTCAAGACTTCCACTTCCGAAAATGCTTTGGGCGAGTTTGTCTTCTTCTTAGCATAAAAAATTCATCTTCCTCTAACTAGTTTGAAGTAATTTTTCAATAATAATTTTAGTCTGTTTGGAAATTGCAAACAAAGAAAATATTTAACTATCAAAAACAAAATTAAGTAAGGCATTTATCATCAGGAACCAAACCTTTTCTTATATTTAATGTTAAAAAAAAAAATCATGTTTGCTCCTAATTAATATCCAATGGGCTTCAATCGCTTCACATGAGTTCACAAACTAAACAACCATTGTCTCTGTCTGTTTATCACAAAAGAAACAATTGGTGGAAATCCCTTCTGAGAATATTGAAAGTGGAATGGATCTGTATCACTTCTAAGAGTGACCCCTTAGAAAAAATACCAGCTTTCTTTAATCAATATAGAATAAGACAAAGTCGTAGAGCAAAAAAAAAAAAATTGAGATCACAGCGGAAGAGGGGTGAAATGAGGGGAGATGTCCCCCCAATGTTTTTTTTTGGGTGTGGACCACATTATCAAATGTCCCCCTTTCCATTATTTGGTACTAAGCCTACCGCCCTACTTACCACAGCGACTTACCCTAACCACAACTATGACTGTAGGATTTTTCACATTAAACGGCTTAACTGTGCATTAGTGTTCAATCACAAACAGACATCTCCAGACCATATTCAATGTGGGGTGGGGTTGCCCTCAAAACTGTCAACTTTGCTGACACGATTTAACACATTTTTTATCTCCCTGCACTCGCCCGTACATCCAATTTTTTGTTTACCACAGTTGACAATCTGGTGGGGGGGTTGGGGGGGGGGTGGGGAGTGTGGGAGGGGAGATGATACCATTATTAAATCTGGTCCTCATGCATATTTTGTAGCGATAGATGCCCCCTCCCTGGCAAGACATCTTGGGAATTTAGCCCCTGTTGTGATCCATGACTCTTTAGTGATGTGCATTTTGGAGTTTGCCATTGTGACACTAAAGGACACTGGCAATAAGGAAAGACAGAGCCCTCTATCAATCATCATAGTTTATATTCTCTTCCTTTGAGTTTGGTGTTTTAGCACCTATTTAATCAATCATGTCAAGCAAGGGTTTTAATACCCCAAAATACCCTTGTTCAGATACTTTAAGTTTGATAAAGCATGAACCCGACACGTCACGTGAATTGACCATGCTATTTATATATGAATAAGGGAATAACTCTATGCTTTATTGTTAATGTATGTCTAAGAGGGTTTTTTTTTTGGCAAATCGATTTAGTGTTCAGACCCCCAAGAACACAAACATGCAAAAAATGAGGTCTCCCTCCAAGAACGACAATGCCATAATATTGTTTATTAATTAAGTGCCTAAGGGGGGTTCCATATACCCAAGATTTTTTTTAAAACCCCCTTAGGCACCAACTTGAGTGAAGAAGGTGTTTTTATAATTGTGAACTTATCGATGCGCTTCATTTCCATTAAAAAAATTACTAAATTTCCATGCCCTTTAATGAGTAATTAGTCTTGGGTCCCAAGGAAACCCCCCCCTTAGGCACCACTGGGAGTGTGATTTTAAAATAAAAATTAGCAAACCCTGTTGCCAAAATATTTTTTCTGCTTATGTATATCATAGGCATGAACAAAATTATTACATATCAGAAAAATAATTAACCCTTTAATTGTGCTAAAAAGAACATTCATCTCGAGCGACTGCGCGCCAATACTGTAACAAACCTATGGCAAATACGACTGCCCCCACTAAAAATACAAGAATGTACAAAATGGCATGTTTGGGTTAAATAGATGTTAAATTGGTCCGTCTAGAGCAGATATACCATCAAAATATTTGCAATGTGTATGATGTGGAAGCAGGGTCGCGGAAACATCATGTTACTTTTTGGAGCGATTTTGACGCAGTTTTCGAAACAAAGAATTGTTGCCCACATTTCCAGACGATACCTTGTCTTATGCCCCCAAAGTTGGTATGAGTTTCATTTGCAAATTCCATTGGAAAGTGTTTGGGGGTTCCATGGACCCCCCCCCCTTACCGGCCCAACCAACGTGATTGAAAACACACCTTAGGCACTTAATGTTTATTAAAATGGCACCCCCTTCCAAAGCAGCATTGTGGTTCTTGGGGGAAGGGTTTAATATTAAATTTCAATTACCCACTGAAGCCTGTATTTAATAATTTTACCTAAAAGCAAAAATTTGGGAATTTATGTGAAGTGGTATTTTTGAAAAACAAGCAAAATGTAACCTTCAAGCATGTTTACGTTTTTCTTTATAATGAGGACCACATTTCAATAATTCTCATGCTGTTCTCAGAAAACTATAGAGTGTGTCCCCTTCTTTCAATTCCTTATCCGGCGATGTCATTTGGCAGTTGTGATGAAGTGGCGTCTACAAATGACAACCATTTCCAAAATAAATTGATCACCTGTCAGGTCAAAAGCTTTGTATTTCATATTTACTTAACAGAATTTTGCGGTTCTCAGCTTGCACCTCGCTACATTACCAGATATAGGTGGGCCACCCGCCTATTTACAATGTAATCCCTATTAGTAAATGGGATAAACGCTCAGAAAAGAGGAGAATCACAGAAACGAAAAAGGTAAAAAAAATCTTGTAAACGGGCAGTGGGGTAGAAAATGGGGAAATCAAACAGCCTAGGGTGTTAAGTAATGAAGACAAGTAATCGAGGCACAGGGGGGGACGCAGGAAAATCGGTGCTCAAAAGACTGCGTACGGAAAGCGAGAAAAGGTAATTCCTTAGCAAGACAGAAGAGGTAAAACAAACAAGAAGAAAAAAAAATGGGGCAGGGGGCAAACTGGCCAAGGGAAGAAGGAGAGGAGGAGGTCACAACTAGGCGAGGGAACGGAAAAGACAAAAGGGTATCCAGACGAGATGGGAAGAATCGAGAAGAAGGAAAAAAAAGGCGTGTAGACAGGGTTTAAGTTCCAGGTAGGAGGAAAAGTAAGAGAACGAACAGAGGGGAGAGAATGAGGGGGGAGAACGAGAAATGGAAAGAAAAACGAGAGAACAATTGGAACAAAAAATGAAAGAAGGTAGATAAGAGAAGAAGAAAAAGAGGAAAAAGATAGGCATGTGAGTCAAGAGAAACACTGGAGCAGATAACATTGTTGAGAGACGGGAGCGAATAGGGACAGAGAGGTGGAGTGTGATCAAGTCAGGATTGGGGGGAAAAGCACCTATTAGCGATGGCTAGGGTCCTCCGCTGTGGTGCCAAAGGGAGGACAGAGCATAATACGAGATGAGCATTGCACAGGAAAGAAAAAATATTTGACCTTGTATGTGGACCCCTAACCTCATCAACATAATAGGGATCCCATGTTTGTACTTTGCCATGAGTTTGGTTCAAATTTGAACTTTTCAATGAGGTGAATTTTTAAAAACTTAACAATTTTTAGTGACACACACACAAATTACCCATGCACAAAGCAGATTGCTAAGTGGTCCAGCCAACTATGCTGGTGGCCTTCAAAACCACAGATACATCAAAAGTTGGGACTCATACCAGCTCCTCTCAGCGAGCAACAACTCATCCAATAGGTGGTCTCTTGCTTCCTGTCTTGGGTTCACAACAGTCCTGCATCAGTGCTTTCAAATCTTCAGGACAATCATGGGGATCTCTGGAAACGGGAGTTTTATGCTAGCCACCTAGCCACCTCAAACATCACATTCTGCGGAATCTTTCCTCATACGGAACATCACATGCATTCAACTCCCACAGTACAATTCCAAAAGATATATGTCCGCCTTTGGTGACACTTCCCATGCAATGAAGACCTTCTGGTGAAAGCCAGGGTAGCGTCCTGCTGTCCCTGTTTTCAGTCGTTTTTGGTGGTATCTAGATGCTTGGCTATGCCAAAATCACATACCTTCAATGTGGCCGCCTCAGCAGTGATGAGCAAGTTTGCCGATTTAATGTCCCTATGTACAACCCCTTTGTCTTCCGGTACTGAATTTTCCCCCCTGGCTGCTTTGCTTCATTTCCCATTTGTACTAGTGGCCTGTGGCAGGGCGCTCCTTGTCCTGTAGGAAAGTCGTTTAGTGATCCGTTGATGCACATCTGTGATGATCTAAACATGGTAGAGTGACAATTTCCCGTAATATTGATGACTTTCATGGTTCAATATCTTGTAAAAGGAAAGTCGACTCAACCTGGAACCTGCAGCTGCTCTTCGATGGTTTCAGCATCACTCTGGTATCGGTACTCTCTTGGCTGCAATTCCCAACTTGCCAGGATTGGTGATGTCCATGTTGCATTATACACCTCGGCAAAGGCCCACCGGCTGCCATTCGTTCAATCACTTCAACATCAGATCGTTTGATTGTTTGATTCCATGATTTCACTTTTCTTCATACGAAGCTACAATGTCTGCAAGTAAATCAATATAGTTTGAATTTAAAGTGAAAAATATGTGTAATTTTTCTCGATCTCTATGAACATACTGATATATTGCAACTTAAGTGTCTCAATAGATTATAACATATAATTTGTGTTTTATAAAAAGACTGGGGCATAATAAGGGAGTGTTTCATTAAGTTTACGCCGGGGGGGGGAATGGAGGAAATCAGGGGTGGGCCACGAATTTTTTTTAAACTGAGGGGGGGGGGGCAAACGAAATTTTTTTTGACAGAGACGGGGGGACCCGCAATTTTATGTAAAGCCCAATCATAAAAAAATGAAACTGTGAGAAATTTGAAAAAGAAAATTTGTGTTTTTTTATGAACCAAGACAAATTTGTTTTCAAAACAAACACAACATCACCATTTTGAATAAGACTGCTCTCATAAAAATACCCTTAATTAGAGGTGATGGTGGTAAGAGGTAGAAGATGCTATGCTAGAGAAACTATGAAACGGCAACTCAATTTGTAGGTAAATCTTTTAACAAGGTGTATATTTCAAAATATACTACAATCCTGGACGTTGTAGATCTGTATATTTTTAAATATGCTTGGTTCTACAAAATATCAAACCTTAATGTTTTTCCCATAACAAAGACAAAAAATACAACCCATGAATTGTAAAACGATTTAAATAACAATCTTTTTTTAATTAGTACAGTAGTGGGACGCCTCGAACAATGACCTTTAAATACAATACTTTAGTCCCTTGTATATTTTTGTATCCTGCTGGGATTCTCTGCTCCCCATAGCCGATCAAAATTAAAACAAGGCGAACTCGTATTTACGCTATGCGTAAATATGTCCCGCCCGAATGTTGCGACAACTAACCTGTGATAAATGCAACTTCAATCCACCCTACCCCCTCCCCAATCCCCTGCAACACTCCACCCCCCTCCCCAACACCCAACCCCCCCCCGCAAAAAAACCCCACCCTCACGATCCCTCCCAACCCCCAACCTCCCCATCACCCCCAACAACCCCACCAAAAAAAACTCCCCACACACCCCCCTCCACAGAAACCCTATAACCCCTTCCCCCTCCTTAACACCCCTCCCCACCACCCCCCCCTAACCCCTACCCCCAACCCTCTAACCCACGCCTCCCCGTTCCATCCTTCCCAACACCCCGCACCCTCCATTCCCCTCCCCAACCCCCCCGCAACACCCTCATCCCCCGCAACATCCTGCAACACACTCCCATCCCCCTCCCACACGCCCGCCATCCCCATCCCCCTCCCCACCCATCCCACATAACCCCACCCCCACTCCCAACCCACCCTCACCCACACCCCCATCCAACCGCCTCAACACCCACACCCTCACCCCCCCCCCTTCCCCACCCCCCCACTCCAACCGAGCCCTACCACCCAAACCCCCCTCCCCCACACCCACCCCCTCCCCACCCACATATCCCCCCCTGTCCTCAACCCCTCCACCGCGCACCCCCTCCCCTAGCATAGTGGGCTCATGCAGCGAAGGAATTTGCCTATCTGGTGTACTGTTTCAGAGATACACAATTGGCGCATATTTATTAGCTCATTGCATACCTGAGCCGCATTTACCATCCTTTCAAAAAATTGCAAAAAGACTAAGCCCCATGATAGGCTATTATGCATGCAGGAATTTAGAGTATCCATGTACCGTTTTCAAAAAATTAGCAATTACGCTGTTTTTTGCATATAATATTACTTCTCTTGCATACTCAATTTGCCCGCAATACGCCAAAAATCTAATCATGTCAAGAACATCTTCACCCGCTTCCTTCCACCAGCAATTTGCCCCCCATCATTATAACGCCTTACCGGAACTCCCGAAAATTTTGTACCACCACAGGGCCTTGCCAGGAAAATTCTCATAAATTATTCAAATTAGATACTTAATTAGGCATATTTTAATAACGGCCACAATCTAATCAGGTCGAGACCTCTTCAACCCGTTTCCTTCCACCCAGTTACAATCCTTGTCGCCCTTATGGAACTCCAGATAAATTGTATACAAACATGGGGTTTAACATTTTTGTCACAGACGGACCAAGGACGGACGAACGGACCGTACAGACGGACGAACGGACCGAATTACGGACGGACGCCTGCTCATTTCATATCCCCTTTCCGAACTCGTTCGGCGGGGACAATTCATAGCATTAAATATAAAAGGTGATATGAAAAGGTGGCATATGATGAACCGAATTAATAAAATAATGATTTGGGGCTGTGCTAGGAATCACAATATAGGCAAAAATTAAAAAGTATTCCATCGGAGAAATCAATCCTCGGTTGCCGATTTAGCAATACGTACACCCAAAATTAAGACGGATCATATAAAAAATGTGTATTATGATCATCATCATGCTAGCAATCTTAAAGGTACCATGGCCCGATCGCTAAAGCCTCGTCCCCAGAACCCCATATTTTACCTAAGGTACAACAATTTTGGTAATCAGAAGAAAGCTAACTATTTTTCCTTCCTCATTTACCCTGTAAATTTAAGGGCCTAAAGGGTTGTTTGGTTTGGAAGTTATGAGTGAAAATGTTGCCCCATTTTGTCGACGCAATATTAATTTTCACATACTCTATAGGACTACAAAATCACTTTTTAAACTCTCACCTCAAAACGTATGAAATAATCGGCGTGAAACTTTACAAGGTGGAGTTTTGGGGTGACAAGCCAATCTATCAAGATGAAACTTCAAATACTTAAATCCGGGCATATCCTCCTTTAAATTAGGCCATTCTCATTATTACCAACTTTTTCCAATTGCGGGTTGTATTGATCTTTATTACTTTACTTGAGAAAGGATGTCACAATATTCCTTGACCAACACCCCCTATATGTTAAAAAACGGCAACTCACAGACGTCAATGACACTGATAAGTGACAGTGCTCCACATGCTCCTGCACTGAAAAAATAGATCATTTTGGTCATAAGTAAAAAATATTAAAGTTGCAGATATAGTTTTCATTCTGCGTCAAGATAATGAGTTAACTGAGGCTCTCTGAAGGCACTCAAATATACTAAAAAAACCCAAGAGCTTCTGGGGGCCCAGCCCCTGGACCACCATCAGGAGCCCAAAAGTGGAATCATGTACCCCACCCATTATTGCCCCCCCCTCGCACTACGCGGCTATGGGGCACAAATTGCATCTTACATCTTACTACCAACTTTCAATTGCTTGTATTGATCTTAATATTTGAGAAAGGCATGTCACAATTTTCCTCGACCAATACCACCTATAATGTTACGTGATTCACAATATGTCAAAGACACTGATACGTGGCAGTGCTCTGACAGTTGCTACCAGGTCACTAAAAATAGAACGTTTTTGGCCTAGTAAGCAAATATTGTTAAACAATAATTCATCTCCTTCAAATAATGAAAACTAGAGCTCTCTGAAGCACTCAAACAGTTAAACCCAAGAGCTTCCATGAGCTTCAGCCCCTGTAATCCCCGCCGGACCAAAAGCGGGACCACCCCTGTACCCCACACCCTTATTACTCATGCTACGCGCTCAGAGGCACCCACTTTAACAACATCGTGTCCCTAGGCACCAGCACTCCCCTACATTAGAGCACCGGCCAAAACAGAGCAAGACCTTTTTGTGACGCAATTTCGCTAACAGGGGACGAGTGTTTGTACATGTAGGATCCTTTTGCAAAACTGCCGATAGATAGGACAACCCTCTAACACTATTACGCCCCAATACATTGATTTTCTACCATTTCTTGACAGTAAAGAATCCTAGTAAAAGAGTCATCAAAGAATATTTTTAGTGTTGATATTGTCTTTTAAAAAGAGGTTTAATTCTCTCCAAAAAGCTCTGCTTATTAGGGAGCAATAAGAACATTTACCACTGCCATGTGCATAAGAATTCTCTTCCAAGATAAAAATCATTCTCCTTCAATGCCTTAAGGAGAGCTAAGGGAAGCAATGGCGAGGTGACCGATCTGTCTAGGACGCTGACCGCGGCAGAGTTTAAGCTCGATCGGCGGGGACCTCTGGTTCTAAGCCCCGCAATTCGGGTTTCTTGGTCATAATACTCAAATAGTTCCTAATAAGGTCGGAATTGGCATAATTGCAACAGCATGTGGATTATGGAATTTCTCCTCTGCTGTCCCCCCCATTGCATAAAATGTGGCAGGGTGTAAAAAGATAATGGGTGCCCGGCGCCTCATGGTTAGGGAGTCATGTAAGCTGTTGGTCGTTTTCAGGGGTAGTCATTCCTGAACACGTAAAAAGTTGGATACCTCTCAAAAGATAGGTGACCATCCCGGTTCTGTACCCATGCACTCACACTCTAGTAACCAGGTGTCCCTTCCAACCCCCGCACTAGGGGCCCAGCGTGTAAAGGTATAAGGCCGAAATTCCAACCTGGAAACATGTTGAGGCTTTTCTCCAGCAGTGGCAGACACAAGGCTGATGATGATGAAGTGAATCAATCACTCTCGCTGCCTTCAAAGAGATGTCGGGGATATTACCAAATTTATGAATTGTATTAATTGAAAATATTCGAGGGGGGGGACATGAAATTTTTTCTACTAGTCAGGGGGGGACTGAAATTTGAGCAACTTGAGAAAGGGGTGACTTGAAAAAACATCGTTAAAAAGACGGAAAATCCTCATCCCCCCCCCGCCCCCCTGGCGTAAATATGAACACTTCCCTAAGACCTAGTGCTTCATCATTTTCCCATGTGTACATTTAAGCCAGAGGAATCCGACCCTTTTTCAATTTTTTTTCCCCCAACAAGCGGCCAGCTGAGCCATATATTTTCCTGAGGCCTTGGAACCTGAGAGCATTGGTGGGGTGGGGGATTAGCAACTTCAGTATTCCAGCCAATATTGCTGTTTGAGCATCAAACACATTCAACTTACCTCCCTCTTTCACTTTCACTTTCCCTCTCACCCCCCCCCCCACCCCCCTTTGCTCCCTTCCCCATTCCCAGTTCCGGATTTCTTTCCCACTTTGCAAGTTTCTCTCAGTACCTTAGCTGAACCATTTTCCTGGTCATATCGGTAGGCGGGGTAAATGTGTCCGCTACCCTCCTGCCTATTAATATGCTACGGAAAGGACACATAACATACCTTATTCCAAAATTTCATTTGGAAGTGACATATCATTTTATATGGGTATAACTTGTGTGTGTTTACCCCGGGGCCACTTGTTAATTCAATGGTGGATATGATGCGTGAACAAAAAACATTTTTTGGTCGGTTGGGGAAATACTTGTTTAGGGTGCATTTTGTAATCCATCGTTCACGCATCATTCCACCTTTGATCAAGTGCCCCTATTACATCGCCTGTAGATTATAGGAGCCAAGATTGTGAGAACTGTACAAAGACTTTCAGTTTCGATAACCATAAGTAAGCCATCTTAAAAGCCGTTTCTAGTTGTAACATCATAATGGGAAAGAAGTCAGCTAATATATTTTGCAGATGAGATGAGAAAAACATGGTTCTATACATTTATTTTACGAACCCAAAAACCTTGTAATTTTTCTGGTGTTTCATAAGGTGAACCCCTCCTTTTTCTGACACCCACCAACTTGCAACCCTTGCAGAGGTAACCACAGGGTTTATTCCATAGAGGTTTGCTGCCGATTTCATGGTGTTGTGAAATGTAGTCTCAGCTTATGGATAACATCCAGAAAAATCCAAGGTTTTCAAATGAAATTATACTTACCAAGTTTGATGGATAAGTGGTGGGGGGTCAAGCAGGCGGCCCGTACCAGAGGATTTTTTCTAGGGGAGGGGTGCATTTTTTTTCCAAAGGGACCCCTTTCCCCAAATTTATGCCCCCTCCCAAAAGCATCGGCGTCAGAATCATTTTTCTTTTTAAAAATATGCCCCATGATGGCGACTATGCAGTGCAGGAATGTATAGTATCCAATGGTACGCGTTTCAAAATATAGTCAATTACCTGATTTTTGCATATTAATTAGCTCATTTGGCATACTCAATTTGCCCGAATACGCCAAAAATCTAATCAGGTTCAAGACTCTTCAGCCCGCTTCCTCCACCAGTGGCATCATTATACGCTGACGGAACTCCAGAAAATTTGTAACACAAGGCCTTGCAGGAAAATTCTCATACAATTATGCAAAAATTAGATACTTAATTAGTCTTCTTTACGGCCCAAATCTAATCAGGTCGAACTCATCAACCCGCTTCTTTTCCACCAAGTTACAGTCATTGTCGCCCTTATGGAACTCATAATGTATACAACATGGGTTAACATTTTTGTCACCGACGGACAACGACGGACGAACGGACGGACCAACGAACGACGAATTACGGACGGACGGAGACCATTTCATAGTCCCCGTTCGAACTCGTTCGGCTGGACAATCATAGCATTATAATAAAGGTGATATGAAAGGTGTGCATATGATTGACAGAATTATCAAAATAAATGATTTGGGGCCTTTGTCTACTCACAAATAGGCAAAATGTAAAAAGTATTCCATCTGAGAATCATCCTCCTGTTTTGCAGATTACCAATACGTACACCAAAATTCAGACTGATCTAATAAAAAATTGTGTATTATGATCATCATCATGCTAGCATCTTAAAGGTCCATGGCCCGATCGCTAATAGCCTCTCCCAGAACCCTCAATTTTACCGGAAGTTCAAAATTTTGGTATCCGAAAAAGCTCCTATTTCCTCATTTCCCCTGTGAAAATCGCTTAGGCTAAAGGCTTTTGGTTTGGAAGTTATGTGTGAATTGTGCCCCATTTTGGTCGACCAAGATTAATTTACACAGTACTCTATAGGACTTACAAATCACGTTTTTAGCTCTCACATCAAAACGGATTGCAATACGCCGTGAACTTTACAGGTGAGTTTTTTGGGTGAAAGCCAATCTCTCAAGATGAAACGTCAAATAATAATCGGGCATATCCTCCTTTAATTAGGCCATTCCCCTTACTACCAACTTTTCCAGATTGCTTTTGTTTGATTCTTTATTACTTGAGAAAGGAATGTCACAATATTCCTTGACCAACAACCACCTAAATGTTTAAACGCAACTCACAACGTCAATGACACTGATACAGTGACAGTGCTCCCACAGTTCTCATGTCACTGAAAAATAGATCATTTTGGCATAAGTAAAGAAATATTAAAGTTCCATAAATAGTTCATCTGCTTCAATATAAAGAGATAACTGAGAGCTCTCTGACGCACCAAATAGACTAAAACCCAGACTCTGGGGGCCCAGCCCCCTGACCACCATCAGGGTCCCAAATAGTGGAATCCGTACCCACCCATTTTGCTCGCACTACGCGGTATGGGGCACCAATTTAACATCTTACCATCTTACTAACCACTTTTCAATTGCTTGTATTGATCTTATTATTTGATAAAGGCATGTCACAATATTCCTCTGACCAATAACCACCTATATGTTTACGTATTCACAATATGTCCAAGACACTGATCCAGTGCAGTGCTCTGACATGCTCAGTCACTAAAAGAAACGTTTTTGGCCTAAGTGAAAGCAATAATATTGTTAAAAATAATTCATCTCCTTCAAAAAATGGAGAATAACTGAGAGCTCCTGAAGGCACGAACATGGTAAACCCAAGAATCTTCCAGGAGCTCACCCCCGTATCCCGCCCATGGAACCCAAAAGCGGGACCCTGTACCCCACCCTATTACTCATGCTACACGCTCAGGCACCACTTTATAACTCTTGTGCCTAGGCACCACATCCACTACATAGATCACCGGACAAAAACATGCCGACCTTTTGTGACCAATTCGCTAACAGTGACGAGTGTTGTACATGTCGGATCATTTTGACTAAGATGCAGATAGATAGGACCCTTATACACTATTACGCCCACAATATCATTTGCTTTCTACCTTTCTTGACAGTAAAGAGTCTAGTAAAAGAGTCATCAAAGAATATTTTATTGTTTATATTGTCTTTTAAAAAGAGGTTAATTCTCTACAAAAAGCTCTGATATTCAGGGACAATAACATTTACCACGCCAATGTGCATTAGAAATTATCTTCCAAATAAAAATCATTCTCCTTCAATGCACTTAAGGAGAGCTAAGGAAGCAATGGCGATGTGACCGCGCGGTCTAAGGCGCTGAACGTCGGCAGAGTATAAGCTCGATCGGCGGCCCTGGTTCGAGCCCGAAAAAAAAAAAAAAAATAAAAAAAAAAAAAAAAAAAAAAAAAAAAAAAAAAAAAAAAAAAAAAAAAAAGAAAAAAAAAAAAAAAAAAAAAAAAAAAAAAAAAAAAAAAAAAAAAAGAGAAAAATTTTTTGTTTGTTTTTGGGTATGTTACATGTTCTTGAATATTTCCTATAAGGTCGGAAATGCATAATTTGCACAGCGTGTGATTATGGAATTCTCCTCGCTCCCACCCATTGCATAAATGTGCAAGTGTATGCAATTGGGTGCCCGGCGCCTCATGGTCGAGAGTCATGTAAAGCTTTGGCCCCGTGAATCAGTGGAGTCATTCCTAACCGTAAAAAGTTGCAACCTCAGCGAAAAGATAGGGACCATCCCGGGTCTGGTACCTGCACTCATCACTCTAGGTACCAAGGGTCCCTTCCAACCCGCACTAGCCGCGTGGAAGGGTAATAGGCCGAAATCCACATGGAAACATGTTGAGGCTTTCGTCCAACATTGACAAAAAACAGGCTGATTGATTGATGAAGGGAGCAATCACTCTCCTGCCTTCAAATGATGTCTGAGATATTAACCAATTTATGATGGGTATAATTGAAAATATTCGAGGGGGGGACTGAAATTTTTCTACTAGTCAGGGGGGACATGAAATTTGAGCAACTTAAGATAAGGGGAACTGAAAAAAACGCGTTTAAAAAAGACGGAAATCCTCCATCACACGCCCCCCCCCCTGGCGTAAATAATGAACACTCCCTAGACATAGCTCAGCATTTTCCCGATGTGGTAGCATTTTAGGCCCAGAGGAAATCCGGACCTTCAATTTTTTCCACGACGCGATCCAGCTGAGCATCTATTTTCCTGAGGCCTTGGAAACCTGAAGAGCAGGGTGGGGGTGTTGGGAATTAGCACTTCGTAGCAGCCAATAGTTGCTGTTTGAGCATCAAACACTCCACTGTACCTCCCTCCTTTCACTTGCCTCGCCCCCCCCCCCCACCCCCTTTGCTCCCTTCCCCTATTTCCATTCCGCTTTCTTTCCCACTTTGCAAGTTTCTCAGTACCTTGAGCTGATTTCCTGGTCAGATCTGTTCAGGCTGGAATGTGTCCCTACCCTCCTGCCTATATGCTACTGGAAAGGACACATACCTTATTCCAAAATTCATTTGAAGCTGACTAATCATTTTAATAAGGGTAAACTGTGTGTGTGTATTACCCAGGGGGCCACTTGTATTCAAAGGTGATATGATCGTGGAACAAGAAAACATTTTTAGTCGTGGGAAAATAACTTGTTTTTAGGGTGCATTTTGTAGTCCATGTTCACGCATCATATCCACCTTTGAATACAATTTGCCCCTTTCAATAGCCTGTAGATTACGACCAAGATTGTGAGCTGTCAAAGAATTTCTGATAACCATAATAAGCCTATTAATCCGTTTATAAGTTTTAACATCATAATGGGAAAGAATCAGCTAATATATTTTGTTCAGATGAGATGAGAAAACATGGTTTATACTTTATTTTACAGAAAACCCCTTGTATTTTTCTGGTTTCCATAAGGTGACCCTCTCCTTTTGCTGACACACAAATCAACTTGGCACCCTTGGGCAGAGTAAACTACAGGGTTTATTCCATAGAGGTTGCGATTTCATGGTGTTGGTGAAATGTAGTCTCAGCTTATGGAAACATCCAAAAAAAGTCCAAGGTTTCAAGATAATGATACTCTCAGTTTTGATGGGATAAGTGGTGGGGTCAAGCAGGCCCGTAACCGGA